>OMKZ01035632.1:61019-87026 GCA_900302535.1 Neoniphon sammara | reverse complement strand
ATATCATTATTTCACTGATAGCATTGATAGTATGTATTTTTCTGTTTCTACTCTTAGCAGGCAATGGCTTGCTTGAAGCTGGTTATACACAGCTGATATAGATTTAATTAGTGCAGTTTGACACACACGCACGCACACAAACAGACACACACAGACAAAGAGACCAACATATGTGTCATTTGTACTTTATGTACATATGAAAGTACATGGTGCACACACACACACACACACACACACACACACACACACACACACATACACACACTAACAATTAACAACAATTTCCTTCACTCCCCTGGATGCCCAGTATGGAATAGGTTCATGCAGTGAGACCAGCTGGATCCTCTCCCACATCACACACAGAGCAGACTTGGCAGGCGGTGCAGTACGGTCATACCCTTCTCCGACAGCACACTTTAAAAAAAAAAAAAAGGCTGAGCTCATACAGTGTACCATGACAGATATATTCCCTGAAGACGTCAGGATGTGGAAAAGTAACCTTATCACTGCTGGTGTGGTTTTTGGGTCGAGGAGCCAGCTCACTTCCACGCCACAGACTGCAGGTCTGAAGCTGCGGACCAGCTGCTGACATGCCACCAGGAACGATGACATCACAGATGCAGGAGGCAGTTTTATTGGATAAATATTAGGCAAGGTTATGGAACAAATAATAAGCCCCACTCCCTTTACAGTAGAGCTATTTAGGACATGAGACATTGACAAAGTCTGAGAATGAAACAAACTTGAATTACAGTAGCAGTGATAAAAATCATTTAGGTAATGTAGATGATTATTTGTAATCTACAGCAACCTAATTTTAACTATGAAGTAACAGTGTGGCAAAACAAGACAAAAATAGGATAAGGCAGCCACAGTCCGAGGTCTGCATGTTGAACTGTGGGAATTGTAATGGGATTACAAATAGGTGCAACTGACAAATGAACGTCTTGATTCATAATTTTACTGTAATGATTTTACTTCTGAAATCAGCAACTAGCCAACAACTTGGCTAGTTGTTCCCTTTATTGCTGTTTTTTTTAATTATCATTGTTTTTTTTCTCAATACATATATATTTAATAACTGAACTTCAGACACAGCTGGCATGGTGGTTCAGTGGTTGGCCCTGCTGCAGAAATGTCCTGGCACCGGCCCTGTCTGTGTGGAGTTTGCATGCTCTGCTTATGTGTGCGTGAGTCCGTCTCATTCTGCAAAGACATACAAATCAGGTGGGTCGATTAAATGGAGACTCTAAATTGCCCATTTGTCTGAGTTTTAATTGTCTGATCTTGTTAGCTCTGTGATGGACTAGTTTCTTTGCCCTCAACACAGTTGGCTCCAGCACCCCTGGGTCCCTGAGTAGAAATAAGCAGGTTATTCAAATGAATGATTGGCCAGCAAGCCTCTGGAAACATGAAGCTGTTATTTGCCTGACCAAAAAGATCAATCCCCATGCGCTAAATGATTTCAGACCTGTGGCGTTATACACATTGGCACTTAAAACATGTTTCTGAACCAGGCTGAACTAAGCTCATGATCCATCAGATCCATCAAACTTGGCCTCAACTATTGTGTCAGCATCTATAGCAGGTGGACCAAGGTTCCTGTTCATAGATTATTAGTCTTTATCGTTATCCATCCACCTGTCGAGATCTCTAGTTATCAGACTTCTATGTGTTTGGATAAGTGATACTTTACATTTACATTTAGTGATTTGACAGACACTTTTACCCAAACCAACTTAAAAGTGACTTATATCACAGGAAAATATACTTTTTCAGACACCAACGTTAGACCTTGCCTTAATTTAGAAATAACAAATGACTCGGATTGATGGTTGTGTCACTTTTCAGCCAGCAGGTGGAGCTAGATCATGTTGAAGTCCGATGCCTTACTGGTTTGCTGGGGTTTTCAGTTAATTTTAAAACAGTAAATATTCAATATGTGAAGGCGGTGCTTAAGCCTATTTTCCATTGTGCCACTACTTCGGCTATTCAGGTTCTATAGAATTATTTTTTAGCAGTCATAAAACTTAAAATGAAATAGTTGAGGTTTTATTTATAATATTTTAAATGTTTATTTCTCTGTGGATGATTTGACTGAGGCCATTTAACAAAAGAAGAGCAGATCAGCACAAAAACTGCCCCGGCAACTTAGGAAAATTCGCAATAGTCTACTTTGGATACTTTGAACTTTATTAAAATTCCCCTCGTGCAAGGAGGGAAAATTAGTTACCGCCCATTTTTGACGTGTTTATATACTCTCTGTCAGTTAGGGTTAATACCGTGAAGCGCGTCGTCTTGTTTCCTAGATTACTCAAAACAAAATGACACCGTGCTCCTGATTTATCTGTGATAAAATTCAACTTCTTAGACAACTCTACTTGTAAAGAACCGCAGGTGTTTTCCAGGGAACCATGAGAGGTGAGTCAGTTCTTCTAAATGGATTCTGTAAAATTACATTTATTACAAATAAATACATAAATATAAAATTAAAGATTTTTTTCTGACACTTATAAAGGGAAAATGTAATTTTTTCAGGGTTTAGTATGGTGTCCATCCTATTTATCCTCCTGATGCTGCTGGAGATGTCATCATGTTCTGGTGAAAGTGTTGGTAAGCAGGTGTATTTTTTTTTCTCCTTGTCTTCACTTATCTCAACAGCTGCACCACAGCTTAGGCTGACATCTGTTGTCAAATGGATGATTTAAAAAGTTGGAAGGAAATAAATAATAAATAGTTTATTAGTAATACAAGGGGAGAGGTTTTGGCAAACCCTACATTTTACTAAGTTTAGAACTGAATGTTTAACATATTCGAGTAGGTTACACTCTGGTTCAGTTCTGGTTCTGGTTCAGCTTCTCATAATTTAATATGAAGACTGATCTAAGTATTGATTCTGTACTTAGACGAATATTATGTGACAATCAATCAATCAAGAGGAAAATTATTGGCACCCAGGCTAAACCTCTGCACTCTCAACCAAGACATCAGTTTTTAAAATTTGAATAGGAATTCATGCTGCAGGTAACTTTGCATGCAACATGTCAGTTCAAGTCGTTATTTACCCAAAATGCTACCTATTTTTAAATGGGATTTGATACTACAACCTCATTTGATTGACAAATTGTGCAGTGGCCCAAATGTTAAAAGGAATTCATGCTATAGGCAAACGCAGCATAGTGTAACAGGTAAATTCAGACTATAATTTATGCAACAAGCATTCTGAATTTGCATCTGAACACAGGTAAATCAGGGAATTTGTGCAACAGGTAAATTTAGACAGTCTAAATTTGAATGGGAACTCGTGCTACAGTTAAATTTGGATGCTAATTTATGCAATATGTGAATCTAAATGTCTATTTGGATGTCTGATTCGAGTTGGATCCATGTCAGCTGGCTCCTGGACTCCTCTGGAAGAGAACCAAGGTGTCACAAATATGCCCTTTTTTTAAAAAATATAAAACAAACAAAACAAAAAACAGAGCGAATGATAATAACTTACTAAATTCGCACTTGAAAATATATAAATAGTTTTACAACATTCATGCATTAATGCACTTACAGTGTGGAGAGAGCATATCTCTGGTGTTCAGTGGTTGAGAAACTTACATCGAATGGTCTCACTTTGGAAGGATGTGCTTCTCTGTTCCCTCGTTCACAGCCTATAAAGAAAACAATTTCAATTGGCTTTTACAAATATGAAGGAATATGAAGCCCGATGACACTGACAGGGAGGCCCGAGGATATGGGCTGGAAGAACTCTGTGATGGGCTTCACTGCAACTTCCTGCACATGCACATTAACTCTTTCTCGGTCGCACACACATACACACACATACACACACACACACACACACTCACACAAACACATACACCCTATCTTGTCAGAGTCTCTGAGGAAGTCATTACACCACGAGGCTTAAGGCAATTTCATCAGCTCCTCAGGCAATTTACTCAGCATGGGCTACATATTATAAGAATGACACACACATTTAACAAGATGATGTTTTCCCCTATTTGCAGTGAATCCCTGTTGCTACTACCCCTGTGAAAATGCTGGAGTATGTGTGAAACTGGGGAAAGGCCGCTACGAATGTGACTGCACCCGCACTGGCTACTATGGGGAAAATTGCACTATTCGTAAGTGAACTCAGGTTCCAGAGTCTGAAGTTTCCTGTCTGTGCCTGCCCACTTTTAGCAATACAGGGACAGCTGCTGTAACTGCTCTTTACAGTATTAGGGTGAGTGCTTGTCTTGAAACCTGGGTTGGATGTTGGAGAAAAGGGAGAAATGTTAAAGTGGGTATACAATTATTAAAATTCACACAACTTCATGCAGCCAAAAGGTAGAAATGTGTCTAGTAGCTTACATGTGCTGAAGCTGCCATTAAAAACATAGGATTAAAAAGATAAAAGAATGCATACGTACAATAGAAACATATTTCAAACTACATTTATGCAATAATAAATAAGTAAAAAATAAAAATGAACAAGAACAAGATCAGGAATAAATTAGTAAAAGCCATGTAGTGCTGAGTACTGATGATTATAAGATATGATGGTGATATGGTTGGGAGGGGTGGCATGACATTATCAGATTTATATTATGCGATTGAACAGAAAAAATGAGAAATGCAGCACTGTTAACTGACAGCTTGTTTGTGCAAAATGTGCAGTTTCATCCAGCTGGAGTGAAAGTCAAACTCACCAGGGAGACATACTGCAGAACAAATGTTTGTATTCTGTCTGACTCTCACATGGGAAAAAGTTTTTGACCTGTCCAGTGGATCTTTTTGTCTTCTGGCAAAGGAGACATGAGGCATGAGAAGCAGAGCAGGAGTCAGAGCCATTTTGCCTTATAATATTCAACCGCTATTTCTCTTTTTGGCAAAGACTTGCCTAGAAACTGGTTTGAAAACCTGAACAGTTGCTGTTCAGTGTAGTCCAGGCCAGGACTGCACTGAATATAATCTTGTCCTCTCGGTTGGCTCAGTTGGTCCAATCCTCTCATCAGTTGTAGTGTCATAACTGAAATCAAACAAGGCAAATGATTGCTTGATTTAAGCATTGTTTCAGTATTCAGTAATACAGTTGATGGGATTTTACAATGGATAATATTTGCAGTGTGCACACATTTGTCGTGACATTGATTTCCAGAGTAGAGGATATGTTTTTCTTCTTGAATGTGTTCAAGTAGACCTGGAGTTTATTGTGTTGCTGTAACTGTGGATAAGATGATGAATTTCAGAACTTTGTCCAAGAAAGCAAATAAAAGGAAGTACAAGCTGGTAAGCAGATAAGGAGACTGTTGACTTGTATTCTGTTTTTTTTTGGCTTGCTTTACAACTTTAAGACCTGTGGTTCACATCTCAGACTTAAATCTTTTTGTATGTTCAAGATTATTATTATCATTATCATTATTATTTTAAATCTTACATTAAATGTTTATGCTCTATCTCTGCCTGTAGCGGAGTTCTGGACAAAGGTCCGCCTCTTCCTGAAACCCAACCCTAACACAGTCCACTACATCCTCACCCACTTCCAGTGGATCTGGAACCTGATCAACAAATCTTTCCTGCGAAGCATATTCATGAAGTTGGTCCTCACAGGTATGCGGTCAGCTGCAACCAAAGTAACAAGCAAATATCCAGGAACAGCATTAGGCTATACAGTGTGAATGTATTAGAGTGGAAAAAGCGACATAAGTTGCTTCTGCTCTGGTGTCATGAAAGTTGTTTTCACTCCGTCAGTGGAGTCAGACTGCAGCAGATAAATCAGGATGACTTGCTTACAGTTAATGTCTTTCCACCATTCGCCTCAGTTCCCCTCTGTTATGTTGATAACATGTAAATATTTGGATAGGCCATATTGGCAGGAGTTTTGGTCATGTCCGTCTTGATGCATGCAGACATGCTGACGGATTGTGACACAGATACTGCTGAGTCCTGGATAGCTATGGACGAGGCACAGTGAGGTAATGTTAGCATTATGTGCAAGGCATGGGCTGCTCTCATCAGAAAAAGGGAAGACACACACACACATGCACGTACACACTCACAGATACAAACACCCTGATAAAGTTTCTGCTGTTCTGTTCTGCATCTGTTCTGATAGTAAAATTTTAATGTTTATACATTATTAACACAATGGCCAAATTGCATTTTAAAACACTGTTCAGTTAATTTATTCTGTAGCAGAAGATGCACTTTGTCTATATACAGTTGTAGCAATGTAGGGAGAAAGATGGTCCAGATATATGACAATCATACACACACTTTTCTATCATTACCACTTCCTTAAACAAAACCTACTTCCTTATACTGTACATTACTACTGTCTTATTTTTAGAGTTATTGTTTGCATGCTTCACACAAGCTCTGCAATAGTGATGGAGCATCTAATTTTGGCAGTATTTGAGGCTGAAATTGTAGCAGATGTCATTATGTTTGGATCTCATATCATACAAGTAACAGAGAACTAAACAACCAGTATTAAGGAGAATAAAAGCCATAGTACCTTGATAACAGATGGAACAAATACTCCTGTGTCTGTCCTTGAAGACTCATATATAATATAGAAATACTGGGAAAAGAATTATTAGTCAGGTAGAAAACAGTTTTCAGTTGCAAGTTCGGGGTCAAGAAGAGGGGAATGTAGGGGATTGATGGATCTAAAGTGAAAAGTTTTCTATTAACTCATTAAAATAGAGTGACTCTGCATTTCTGAGTCTAGTGGGAAGATCATTCCACTAACTGGGTGCTGGGGCCATGAAGAGTTAAAGACAAGGCAAGCTGCACTACTCTACTCTGGATTAGTTGTAGGGGTTAAATAAAGTACGGGGCTGGAATGCTCATCTATCCTGAATTTGGCAAAATTTTCACTTTCTGTTACGCAGCGCTCTCTGTTCCGACCATTGATCTGATCCTTTCTCACTTTCTCTCTCCTCTGCACTTGAGAGAATGCTTTTTGTGGTCTCATGTCTTGTGAAATCTTATTTAGGCCTTAATCAAAGAGGTTTTTCATGCTAGTGTCCCGCACCACTTCATATTCTTCTTTGTACGTACTAACTGGTGGATGATGGTTATTTTCTGACATGCAAATTAGCATGCTGTCTGCAATGCATCAACAAGAGCAAAGTGAGATAAGATAGCTGTCACATAAATACACTCACACAGCTGTGAAAAACACAAATCCACTAGTCATGCAAACTATGTATTCATGCTACTTTTATTTACTCAGCATTGAGAAAAACTGTGCAATCAATGCATTGCTTGACCCAACTGTGCTTTTATCTTCCCAAAGTGAGAACCAACCTCATTCCAAGCCCTCCGACTTACAACTCCAAATACGGATACCTCAGCTGGGAGGCCTACTACAACCACTCCTACTTCACTCGGCTGCTGCCCTCTGTACCCGAGGACTGTCCTTTGCCCATGGGAACAAAAGGTGAGAGTCTGTCTGGAGGGCCTTTGACCTACACATAACTAAACAGAAATGGACAGAAACATTCCTGAGGGAATCACATGCAGCTAACATGTCCCTCTCTCTCCCTCCCTCTCTCTCTCTCTCTGTGTGTGAAGGAAAACGTGTTCTCCCTGATCCCGAAATACTGGTTGAGCGTTTTTTTAAGAGGAGAAAGTTTAGGCCAGACCCCCAGGGAGCAAATCTGATGTTTGCCTTCATGGCCCAGCACTTCACCCACCAGTTCTTCATGACCGACTATAAACTTGGACCAGCCTTTACCAGGGCTCTAGGACACGGGGTGAGATGGATAATGCAGACTGTAATGGATTATAAGGCTGGCTTTACATGGTGCAGCTGAAGTGCAACTTCAGTTCCATGCAACTTGGAGTTGCAGGCAAACCAGCCAATGAAAATTATTAATTTGGTTACATCATCGTTTGGAATGTTCCATATGGGTTTGTTGACATGCCAACAGTAATGCAACCTGCAACTAACTGTATGAAAGTTGCACCACGTAAAGCCATATATGGAGTTACTAGTCTCTTTCACAGTTTGCTAACTGTAGATGGGTGTCATTTGCTTGCTTTTGGCTTGATTTACTCTTACGATGCTCAAAACTGACCTGTGTTTTTCTGTGACTCACATACTGCAGGTAGATGCTGGAAATATCTATGGAGAAACCCTTGAGCGACAGCTGCACCTCCGCCTTCACAAAGATGGAAAGCTGAAATATCAGGTGAACTGTCAAGCCAGCTGTGAGACATTCAAGTTACTTTTTAGGCAGCTTTTTGAGATAAAATTCTGATTCAGTGCCACTTCCAGTGAGTACAACAGTAGAATAAGCCTGAAGATGGAGGCTCAAGGCTTAAGAATGATGACAGATTTGATTTACTTTTTTCAAAAAACCCATCAATTCATAACATTTTACAACAGAAACTGGTAAATTTTTCTCAGTGGGAATAGAGAACCAAGCCAGTCTACTGAAGAGATTCAAATTACTTCCAGTGAGCTGGTTTTCTAATGCTCTCCTGATTTTGTCTGCTCTTTCATAACACACAGATAATGTGTCTTTTGCATCTCTGTGTGTCGAATCCTGATCAACTTTAACTTCCTACCTCAGATTAAGTTCTGCGAATGATATCTGATGAAATTTCCTGTTGGTAGCATGAAAGCAGTTGAACCAAAACAATCTAGATACCATATCTTACCCATGACATCTTTCAAATCATAAAGGGCTTTTAAGATTACTAGCCTTGGAAGATAAAACCACCTCAAACAGCAGTTATTTAAAAGCTACTATGCTTGGTGGTGGTGTTTTGCAAAACAGTCATCTAAGTAGTGTTTCTGAATTATTCAACCAGTGTCATACTCATGAGTCAGCAATGACCTGCGCAATAAAGACCTTGATGCATTTATTCAAATTGAAAAAAGAAAAAAAGGGGACTATAGCAGCTAAAATGACACAGCATTTTAGGAATAATAAAAATGTATGATTCATAAATATCTTTCATAATCTCTCTAAAACCTTCTACATACTTTGCTCACATTTGAATAATGATAATAATGTTTGTCCACAGCTAGTAAATGGTGAGATGTACCCCCCTTCAGTGTCTGATGTCCCTGTGTACATGCAATATCCCAAAGACTTCCCCACTGACCAGCAACTGGCCATTGGTAATGACGTGTTTGGCGTGCTGCCGGGTCTCGGTATGTATGCCACCATATGGCTGAGGGAGCACAACCGAGTCTGTGACATCTTGAAGGCGGAGCATCCCACCTGGGACGACGAGCAGCTCTTCCAGACAGCCAGACTCATCATCATTGGTGAGCGCCGCCGGGAGATGAAGGGAGATGTCACCCATGTAATGAAATCTGCCTCATCCCAGCCACACTCTTTTAATCTTTGACCCAAGCATTATTATTGAGGAGGCAGGAATTGTTGTGTTTGGGAGCATTTTCTTACTGATTTGTTTTGTCATTATTAAGACGGAGAAAATGCCAACATGTGCATTACATCTGATTCAACTTGTAAAACTATATGTAGACTGTGTAGGCTGTACTTGGAAATGAATGGCACTTTATCATGTGAAAAAATCTCTTTAAAAGTAACATAGGTAACTTGCATGGCTACAAAACCAGGTCCAAACTCACTTACAGCTGTATCCAGGGCTGGATCTAAATGAATCAATAGTTATGCTCATCATATTATTCTACATTAGATTAATTCCAGGTGCTTAGCAGCTTAATGATATTGCCTACCCTTGTTTGAGTGACACATTTGGCAACCAGTAAAACTTTAAGGTACCCACTGTAGTCTACCTTGTAAACGGACTTGGTTTTGTCTACATTCAAAATGTCTTCCCAACATGCATTGCATATGTCCTTGAGGCCTAACAAACATGTTGAATGCATTTCCTAGACATTTGAAAAGCCTGACTTTGGAATATTTTGAAAGCTGCATTGTTTAGGTCAGCATGTGTGATATGTGCTGATGGCACACTGGAGGAACGTGTGATGTAAACAAAACACTTTTCCTAGTTAGCACTACAGCTACTACTACTTTTTTTCTCCACAGGGGAGATCATCCACATTGTAATTGAAGAGTATGTGCAGCAGCTTAGCGGTTACATGCTGAAACTGAAGTTTGATCCCACCTTGCTCTTCGAAGAACAGTTCCAGTACAGCAACCGCATTTCCCTGGAGTTCTGCATCCTCTACCACTGGCACTCCCTGATGCCTGACAGCTTCCTCATAGACGGAGATGAAATCCCCTACTCCCAATTTTTTCACAACACCTCACTCATCTTTCATTACGGGATAGAGAAACTGGTGGATGGCTTCTCTCGACAGCCTGCCGGACAGGTAGAGACATACCGACCAATGTTTTGTAGGCAAGAATCTAATGTTAGTGGTGTTCTTCTTGCTACAGTATTAGTACTGTTGTTTCTGTATAGCTGCTTTTCTAGCTTTGGAGTTTACTGACAAAGACTAGATGAGATTGAGAAAATACTGTAAAATGAAAAGAGCAACAACTTATTTTCTTATTAAATAGGCATATTTAACAACAAAGAAAATATAGGAAGTCCTTTTGAGGAAGTTGAGGTGTTATATATGTGTTTATCTTCCACCTCTGACTTTTAAATGGTTGTATAGTGAGAGATAACACATGTCTTGAGATGTCAGAGTAATTTACACATGCAGCCTCATGGTGAACTTTCATACTGAGGAGTCTGAACTGACAGATCATTCAGTAGTAGTAGGATATGCTTTTGCAGGATTCTTGTGCTCTCTTGAGCATCTCTCTTATGTCTGTCCCCCAGATAGGAGGTGGTAAAAATTTCCACGAATCACTGCTTGGCGTGTCAAAAGCAGTCACGAAAATATCCAGAGATCTACGAGTGCAGCCCTTCAATCAATACAGGAAGATGTTTAAGCTCAAGCCATATGCCTCCTTCTCTGAATTCACTGGTGAGCAGTAACAATTCAAAGAGAAACTCTCTTTGCATCCTCGCCTGCAGGCTCCTTAACTAACTTCTGAATGGGTGTTGGTGTATTTGGCTCTAATTCAAATTTTAATTTGACTTCAGGTCCATCCAAGTATGAGATTTTCTGTTGTTAATAATGAATGGACACTTTAAAACCACAACACTTGGTGCAACACCAAGTGTTGCACCAAACCTCAAAAGCTTTTTCTTCCTCATTCTTATTGTAAATGCTCAAGGGGAACTTACCAATCCTGCTAGTTTAACATTTTAATTGACTTTTCATAGGTGCTGTGTTGGGGTTCCATTATGCAATTTACAGCAAATGCATAATTTAAATCTGTGTCATGTTAATACTATGCTGTCTTTTACTGCCCTTGAGCATTTGGCTAGCATTCAAAAACATGACACACACTGCCAGCTCAACCCACATGACTTCTGTACATATCCCCTTTATGTCAGAGGGAATAGCCATGAATGGTGCTTTATTTATTTTATTTTACTTCTTGTAATCAATGTAACTGCTATGTTTCTTTCATACTGTTCAATTTTTAATAACGCAAATAAAGAAAGTAGATAAAAGTAAAAATCCACTGCATCTGATGCAGTCAACATGCTGTTAATTAAGAAAGAAATGCAATCCAAGCATGCTTCATATGAATAAGATTGGCTTAGTGTTGCAGCACAAGCCATATTGCTATAGCATATTTTTAAAGAGTAACTTTAATAATTAGTTAGCCTTTGAGGTAGGTAATTAAAGTAACTAGTCACTTTAAAAGTAAATGTTTTGCTAGTTATACTGTATGTCGTGATCTACTCCTGTTTCTCTTTTCCAAACAGATGATGAGGAGATGGCCAAAGGGTTGGAGGAACTCTACGGTCACATAGATGCTTTGGAGATTTACCCTGGTTTGCTGCTGGAGAAGGCTCGCCCTAACAGCATATTTGGCGAGAGCATTGTGGAGATGGGCGCTCCTTTCTCCCTGAAAGGCCTGCTGGCAAACCCCATCTGCTCCCCTGAGTACTGGAAGCCCAGCACCTTTGGAGGACAGAAGGGCTTTGATATCGTCAATAAGGCGACCCTGAAGAGACTGGTCTGCCTCAACACCAAGTGGTGTCCATATGTGGCCTACCATGTTCCACGCACCAAGGAGGAGGCAAGACCGAGGCATCCATCCACTGAACTTTAACAACTGCTGGCAGGGGGATTTTACTGATGTTATTATCAGCTTTTATCACCTTGTCTGTGAGATAACTATTTTCAGTGAGATCCTAAATTATTATGATACAGATATTAAACTGTTTCCTTGGTTGACAAAACAGCTATCACGGATGCACACATTCATGTTCATTAAATACTCAAGGCACTGGTTGAACTGATTGGTTTGAATTGCTGAAAACTAAATGTAAGAAATAGCCTAACTATTCTGTGGAAGAACAATTCAGCTGATCCTCTTTGTATGGAAGCAGAAAAAATATTATTTTGGTCTAAATTAGGCTCCATGAATCTTATCTCTGTACCAAAATGTATCTACTTGAAATAAGTTCAAACCCATGTGGTCAATAAAAGTGTTTGTTGCCAACTGAAATGTTAAGAAGTGGTGCCAAGTGAATTGTCACACACTCCATGGAGTTGACATTTGTGTAACTGTATTTATATGGTATGAAATGTGACCAATTTGAGTATCCAAGAGCCCAAGCTAAAAGTTTGAGTCAGAACCAACACCGGAGCAGAGATGAATCAAAGTGAGACCAGAGTAAGTTGAGACTTAACACCAAAATAACGGACAAAGCTTTCCAAATTTTATTAAAATACCTGAAAAGAAAATCTGCCCCCCTCCCAGTGTGACGATGTAGGCCTCATCATTCTTAATTTTTGTGCAATTTGTGCATGTTTATAGCTGAACATTAATTTTCTCTAGGCCCATTTGGAAAAGAAACTGAAAAATAATGTTAAAACTGCTAATAAAGACCATGTTTATTGATTTCAGCCACTACAGTCACAAAGCATTTCATCTGATTTACTGTCCATAACTTGGAATCATCCATATTTCCAGAAGTGGGAATCAATTTCAGATTTAGGTTTCATCTCTCAAATATTGTTGCCTCTATCATACCCTTATCTATGTCCACTGAAAAACAAATTCCCTTCACATTGTTGGTTATTATTGTTGTTGGTTCCATTACAGTATGCAAATAAGTATGCTAAACACTTTGTGATAGTACATTTTTTATCCACAAAAAAAAAAAAAATGAGGGTCACAGGGTCATGTCCGGATTACATACAATACAAAATGCACAAAATGTATTGTATGTAATGCATTGTGTAAATGTCTAATGAGTATAGCCCCTCTTCAGCTTCCTTTGGTTTCAGTAAAGATGTAACAGTCAGTAGCTTGATGCAAGGAAAATAACAGCTCACCTCAACAGGCTGTGTACAGTCACATAGATTGCAATATTTTTGGAGTACAGTATCTATCCTTGGCTGTTTGCTGAAGAATTCAAGGTTATACATCTCATTAAACTCATCATGACTTATTACACAACATGAAGAATGAACCAAGTGAGCACTGACTTCTAAAGTAAAAAAATGAACCCATATGTACACATATAGCAGATTTTACCTCACATCTACATTTTCTCTGACCATGTTTCAGTAATAAAATAAAGAATGGTACGATAGAAGGTAAGACTAATATAGGATAGACATCTACCACAGTCAAACATGTTGGTATGATGCAACATAAAAATAATTAATGAAACAAGTACAGGAAGCGATACATGTTGTATTACAGCTATAAAATACACATTTACAAAAAGACAACAGCAATGTCCTTCAGATGACTTTGTCTCATAGCTTAGATTTTTTGGTTGAAAATACTCTTTTACTTCATTTATACAAATTCTTGAGACACATTTTCCTCTCGTCAACCAGATGAGCTCAAAAAGGCAGATGGTAAACAGTCAGTAGGAGATGAGTTGTCCATCAGGTTGGTCATATCATGATGTTTTGGAATTTTCCTCTTGATGCTCTACTTACCTTGATGCATTCTCGCAGCTGATTGGTCATTCTCCTGCCTGTTAGCCAATGGGGAGCTGGACACAGGCGCTGCCACTGAAGTGGTACTGGCAACAGAGTTAATGTGAGTGCTCGTGGCCACTGCCACCGCAGCAGTGGCTGCTGGGTAAAAGTGGACGTCCACGGCAACAGTAGTGAGCCCCAAGGAGACGTGGTGAGAGACGAAGAGGGGAGGGTTGCCATGGGAGATGCTGAGGCTGTGGTGGACAGGCGCTATGCATGGCTCAGCTGTCTGGAGGGTTAGTGAGGAGCGCAGGCCCTCCTCACGCCCAGAAGATGGGGAGGGAGAAGGCGAGCGAGAGGGCAAGGATGATGGAGGAGGCAGGGCATCCTGGCATGGGCCATGGTTGTCTCCTTCGCTACTGGCCCAGTCCTCCACACACTTTAGCTGGATGCTGGGCTGGGACAGACTGCAGCCCTTCTCCTCCTCCAAAGAAGGATCAATCTGAAATAGGTATAAAACCCTTCATGAATTTAGAACCAAATACTGACATTGACTGAAACTTCAGTGTAGCCAATGAGTGAATAGGATTCCTGGCCAATGAACACGCCAGAGGCTGATCTTCAATTTGAAAAGCATGCAGGCCAGTCAGGTACAAGTGCAAGAGGACCTACAGGACCAGATATTTTCCAGAACACACAAAAAATAATATCTTACCCTAGTGCGTGTGTGTTTTACTCTGTGTGTCTGTTATCTAACCTCTGTGTCGAGGACAGGCTCTGGATAGGTCTCCACAGTGATCGAGTGATCATCCAGGGTAAGTTGGGTGTCCTCTTGGAGGTCCTCAGAGGTGGGTTCCATCTGCACTGTGACCAGGCTGGGGCCTGGTGGTCTGGCACGAGTATCTGATGTGTTGGGGCTCTGCTCGATCACTGCCACGCAATCATCGTCTTCAAATGCTCTGGACAAGACACACAGCAGTTTGTGGTTTAATGCGTCATTTACAAATCAATTGCAAGGCCTCAAAACCATGAAATTATTTTATATGTACTGCTGTATGCACCTGTTTTCATATGTTCTCCCTGCAGCTCGACGTTCAGCATGTCTAATAGGGACACCCAAATTCCTCTGAGCTGTGGAGAATGTAACTAATTTAGCTTCAAGAATAACTTCAAGACCTCATCGTTTGAATAGTTTTTTAACTTGAAATATGCATGAAAAAATGACTTAGTGGAAAGAGGCACTAAGGGTCTCTGACCTGCTCGGCATGGGGGTGCAGGGTCATTCTTTTGGACCAGTGAGTAGAAGGCCATGGTGATGAAGATGAAGGCCAGAGACACGCCCACTCCCACCACTATGGGGATGTCATGTTTTTCAAGCACTGGCAGCCATGATGGAGACTGCTGCGTCACTCTGTTATGTAGGAATAATAAAGTGAAATTCCAATGAAAACCATTGGAAGGGTTTTCTGATTATGTGAAATTCTCTTCAGGACACTAGTGCAAAACTGTGTCCAGCCTCTTTTACCCAGCATGAACACTGTAGTGGAGACAAAATAAAAGATCTTTGCCTTCAGCTTCTTTTTATTTAACTCACCTGGTCATTGGGGATTGGGAAGTGTTCCTCTTCAGCCACTCTGTGAGCTCCGTGTCGTTGGCAGATTTGGGTGACTGAGCTGGGTGACCTTCCTGGCTCGCATTTGGATGTACCTGATCTGATGTGGTGACCTGATGGGCAACAGGAACCTCAGTGTCTGAAGTAGATGGGTTGGAGCTCTGATCAGGAGGGTAGATGGTTGAGAAAGAGGGTTGGACTTCAGGAGGGTTTCTAGTTTGGGTTTGAGATGGAGTTTGGGGTAGTTGGGTATGATTGCGGAGCGGCGGAGGTTGGGTTGGAGATGGGTGAGGTTGGATTTGAGGAACTGGAGGTATGGTTAAATGTAGTTGAGGCTGTGTTGGAGAAGGGTGACTCTGAATTTGGGATTGTTGAGGCTTGGTTGGTGAAGACTGAACTTGATGTGGAGAAGGCTGAGGTTGTGTTGGTGGATGATGCTGGGTTGACGATGGCTGAAGTTGGGGCTGGGGAAAGGGACTTTGGGTAGAGTGTTGTTGAGGATGAGTTTGAGATATTTGCAAAAACGTTGGTGAAGGTTGGTGTTGGGCTTTTTGCAGAGGTGATGATGGCTCATGGCGGGGTTGGGGAGAGGGACTTTTGGTTACGGGTTGATGAGGATGAGTTTGAGATAGCTGCAGCTCAGTTTGTGAAACTAAAGACAAGGTGACTGAATCCAAAGGATGGAGCTCAGATTGAGTTGCAGGACTCTGTGTATGAGTCAGAGAGTATGGAACCTGCTTAGGAGGGCTGGAGGATCTAGTCAATGAAAGCTTTAACTGGGACAATGCTGTCTCGGTGAGAGGAACTATCGGTTGACTCGGTTTATACCCAGCAAGGACACCAGAGACCTGGGAATCATGCTTTATGGACTGCGTTGGCTGTTCAGTGAATTGATGCTGGAATTGTGTCTGTGAAGACATTTTCATCAAATGAGACTGACTTTTGGAGACTGGATACTGGATGTTCGTAACCAAAATCTGTTTGCTGACCACTGATGGCCGACTGTAAGTTATTGGTTGTTCGGTATTTGAGATTATAAAGGGAGCACTGGTCACAGGCAGCTGGGTGTGAAGGTCTACTGACTGGACGTTCAGATAGGGGGGAGGTGGCAACAGAGGAGGCTGCATCTGTGTGACTATGGGATGTGATGGATTGGTTGTGGGCTGATTCAATAGGTGTTGTGAATAGGGGGCCAGTGATCCTGGTGGTCTCTTCAGTGCAAACAAGTTTCCCCTTGGAGAAGTAGAAATGGAGGATGGCATATCTGTGGTGGGATCACAAAGTGATGCAGAGCCTGAAAATTGTGGGAAAAAAATTATCAATTAACACATTGCCTCATATATGCAATACAATGTAATTTGCAAATTGAGTACATACACATGGTCTCCTTTTGTTGCGGTTGTACATGTGCATGAAGGGTTGTCCCAGACTGTTGCTTAACCCAAGAAACTGGCAGCTCTTTGTCAATGCTGGTGCTCTACAAAATATGAAAATGGAGGCTCTCAGTTTCAGAACACAACACCATGTAGGCATGGCACTTTCTAAAGAAAATGACACAGTCAGAAAGGCACTGGAAAAGAGCCACAAAACAGATAATTAGCAAGTAATGGGGCACAAATATCGGAGGAATGATGCCATTTGATTGATACTGCATTTCTACCCACACCACATAAGCCACAGCAGAGATATTCACAACATCCTTACTCACGGCAGACAAAATCTGTCTTGTCTGCTTGCCTCTATCAGCTGGGTGATCTTCAGCTTAAGATAGAGGAGATAACAGTCAGCATGAAAACAAAACTTGTGTGTTTGGTGTAAAGAAAATGCAATGGTAAACACTTATAAATGTGTTTGTATGCATGTGTGTGGGTGTGTGTGTGTGTGTGTGTGTGTGAGAGACCATTGTTGGAAGTCCCACAAGGCCTCACAAGTAGGCTTTCTGCAAAGCTTGAAAGTGTGTATGCATACCCAACATAGTAATTGCTTGTCATAAAAATACATGCACACACATCACTCATGCATGCATGCACATACACACACACACATACACACACACACTGAATACACTGAAATAGGACAGAATGTGTGCGTGTGTATGTTTGCGTCTGTGATTATTCATTTGCAGCTCTGCCATTACAGAAGATGTTTACTGGAATCTAACATACCAGTGACAGTGAGGGTGGTTTGTCTCTGCTGTCGTCCTGCTCGGTTCTCAGCAGTACAGTAGTATAACCCTGCGTCATGCCACTGCACATTGGAAATATGTAGAGCTCCATCGTCTACACAGTCAGACAGATTACAAAAAATCTCGTCTAGGCTCTGGGCAGAATGGAGTTTTAGTTTCACAGACATTTCTCAGCAGAGGAAAGCAGACCATGGCTGCTCATAAACAACAATTTATAATTCTAGGGATTGTAAGAAATCTTGGGATTAGACAGACATGTATTAAAAACAACATCAACATCAGTCAACAGATGTTGCCTTAGAAGTCTGAAAAGCTGCTGAACCTGGCGAATTAATCTGTAAGAACCACAATTTCTTTTTTAGAGTTAGCTAACTGATAAACTTGAACAGCAAAAAATTAGCTCTGGTCTTTCTTTCTTTTCTTATTTTTTTTTTTTAAATCTCAATAGTGCCACTCTGTACCTCGAAAGGAACAGTTTCCACAGGTTAGCTAACGAGCTGAAGTTAGTTACAGATAGTGAAAGGCTGTAGGCATTTATGAATAATAAGTGAGTTATTCTGTTGCCTAAATATCCATAGGCTATTATGGTTAGTTTGAACGTGGAAGGTCAGGTATGCTAACTGATCCAGAGTACATAGTATAGTTAGATTAATATTTTCAGTTAGTAGCATGACTGCTTAGCCAGCCACTGAGATTTACCACAACCACTGACAATCAGCAAATCCAAACATCTGCACCGTAGAAATGTTTGCACAACTATATTTTAAACAGCAAACACTTGACCAAGTGTGATCAACCACCATCAGTTGCCTTTTCACCATTAACTGTGTCAAATCTCACAGATAATGTTTTGTTCCAGCAATATCTCTGGCCTAAATAAGTTTCTTAAGAACATGATACACCCATAGCACTGCCTCATCAGGAGCGCTGTTCCTGGAAGAACGAAACTTTTAACTCCATTTGAATAAGGACGAACAGTAAGTTACTGGCTCATATAGCTAGAACAGAAGTAGGGGCTTAACAGTTTCCGTAACCTCTTTATCACTGATAGAAATTCAGTTTGCAGAGAGAGCACCAGTGTAGTCTATCAAAAGGCAAAATCAAATCACTCCTTCCTCAGGAAACAGATCATTTCATGTTACTACAGATGACTTGTATGCCCCCTTCTGCCTTAATACTCTGACTGGTGTTGTTTTTTGATGGTTTAGTGTATGACAAGAGATGTCAAAACAAAGTCAATAAAATGAAGAGATTCCCTGCAGAATGAGAGGGAGAGAATAATAAATCGGAAACTGTACACAAAGATGGACAATATAGTCTGCCCTTATGAAAAGGCTTATTGTAATACACTGTGAGTATACTTCATTAAAACTACAGTGTACAGTGGAAGAGTATATTTTTCATTTAGCTTTTCTTGTAAAAGCTGTACTTGAGATTAGTATTCTTTGATTTATACTTTATTTATGCTACTTAGACCTATTGAATACTTTTTGACACTTTTAAAAAAGGTGCTGAATATAGTATACTTCAGCTTACTTGTCCTTTTAAAGATACTGTAAATATATTTTTATGAATGCAAACGTTGCCCAATTAAGTCACAAAAAGTTCTAATATACCTAGTAAACTTTGAGTGTGTGTGTGGGTCAACCTCAAGTATCAAGTATACCAAAAGTATACAGATATATACTTAAACAGTGAGATAATTATCTCAGAATTCTGAGAAATAAAATAAAATTTTTGTTTTTCTGAATTAACAAGATAATTATCTATCTATCTATCTATCTATCTATCTATCTATCTATCTATCTCTATATACACTACATACTCAGGGACTGTCACAGTGTTGTCTCTAATGCCTTGTTCTGCCGCTCTGCATACTTCAGAAAGTCTTTTTGCTATGTGCAACTAGATATTATGATGATTAAATATCCTTAATTTCTAATTTCCCTTACAGGATCAATAAAGTATGCGACAGTAATATTGCTCCCACTGTGTTCTGAAGGACTCACCAGCAATGTATCTGTCCTCACTGAGGCTGATGGTGGTGTGTGTGTCTGCCCTGCCTCTGGTCCAGGTGTATGTGATGGGGAGAACACCTAAAGCCCTGCAAGGCAGGATGACTGAAGCCCCCATCCCGCTGCTCACCTGGCCTGCGAAGGACACTATGATGGGGCTCACTGGGAGAGGGGAAGAGAGGCAGAGACACAGAGAGCTTCAACTTACAATTTCCACATCATTCACAAATCAGAGGTTCCACATTAGCATGCAAGACCAGGACTGTAGTGCTCAAGTCTGTTCTTTTTTCTGCATCTTTCCGACTTGTCTTGTGTCTGTTTTGACCTGGACTTAGCCATGAGTGGATGCTGATTTGACTTTTTCTTTTTATATTCTTAAGTACAACATAGCATAATTTTTCTGATGTTTCCTTTTTTTTCTCCCTGGCAATTCAAACAATTTTAGGGGTTTCACATGTGGAAACCTGCATATGAAATGGGTCTTCAAATTTCTATGCATTGATTATTCGGAGGTTGAAGGATATAATGCAGAACAGGTTGGAGTTGCTTAGTTGCATCTGTGCAGTGGTAAATAAGGTCACAAACTGTAAGTGCATCACTCTGCAGAAAGCTGATATGAGAGTTACCAGCGACTCGTATTGTAGCTGTGCTGCGATCTCGGCCCAGTATGTTGGAGGCCTCACACGTGTAGATTCCCTCGTCGTAGCTCCTGACTGACAGGATGTAGAGGGTGGCGTTTCTCACTCTGTGTGAGAAAGATGGTCACAAGTTAAGACCACGTTGTTACTGCTGTGCTTCCTGTGGTTTTTCTGATGTGCCAACAAGATACAAGGCAGAAGATACTGTAACATCCTTTCATTGTGCTTCCAAAAGCAATTACTTAAACTTTTCCTGTAGAGTTCACTGGGCTGAGCATTACACTTACACTGCTACGGTAAGATTATGGGGCACCCATGCTGAAATGTATGCACTCATAATACTGTAGAGGGCACTGGATAAATCTTGCATAATGTAAGTTACATCAGTTCATATGCTGTTGTTAGTGCTATAAAAGTTGTATAAATTATGATTTAGTCACAAGGATGCATCAAACAGTTTGTGTTACAGACATGGCTTAACATTTATAGTCAAGTACTGTCAATCCCTTTATATAAAGATGCAACACATGAACTCTTTGCAAAGTCAGTGTTTCATTTCCTGTTAATTCTATGTGAACATACCCCATAGCAATCTTGCCCCCTGTCTGCATGGAGTGGCCCCTCTTGAGCCAACTGATGGCCGGTGGAGGGTAACCCCGGACCTGACACTCCAGCACCACCTGGGCACCCACCGGCACTGTCACCACCTGAGGGCGCAGCTTCAGTGATGGAGGGGCTGGTAGGAAGGTAAAAATGATAAGTAGGGCTGATCGGGGTTCGAATGATTGATGACACAAAGCAGATGCAGCTATTTCTTCTAAAAGAACGCTGTTACATTTGATCTTTCTCACTGAATTCCAAAAAGACAAGAAGATGACTTCAAACCAGATTCTTTTAAATGGTAAACTTAGAAATGACAAAATAAACTGCACAAACAAAGTAACGCCAGATCATTCTTCTATTCTTTTATTTTTTGCCTGTTCACCCTGAATGGCTCCACACTGAGCCAATTTCTGATTTGTCCAGTTTCTGAGCCTACAAAATTTAGTGAAGTACAATATTACAGCAAAAACATACTTAATTAAAGTAAAAATAATGACTTTAATATAAAATAAAAATATTCATTAAAGTGCAAGTACAGAATAAACTACTCAATTACAGTAACTTGAATAAATGTAATTTGTCATTACAATCCTTAGCAACAATATGCAAAATTTATTTTATTTAGTTTTTTTTTTACTGTATCATTATCAGTTGCTGCCTGTTTTAAGCAATACAGTGTGACTGATCTATGACACAGTATGGTCTGTTGTAATCTCATACCCAGCACAGTTAGCGTTACTCTTCTAGAGGTGACAGATCTGTGAAGGTGGGTGCTGGAGGCCCTGCAGAAGTAGGTCCCACTGTCAGACTCCTGGACGCTGGGAAGGCGAGAGCAATTCAAACAAATGTCAGAGAGACACACACTTACACACACTTATATACCTTTACAGCCTTTTATCCATTGATTACTTACGTGTTGCAATGCATTTTCAACATGCTTGGTCCGACGCTCACACAACACTTGCGATTAAAGTTAAACAACATTGATTGTGTTTACTTTCATTTTCACACATGCATCCACAAAAACAAACACATAAATGGACAATAATATGTTGCACAATCAAGATTTTGTACACGTGCTTGTCCTCATGCTCAGATACATAAATACATACATACACAAGACAGATAACATAAACTGACTCAGGTAGTATGTGTTTTTATGGATATTTACACACATGCATGTGCTCAAGTACACACATACACATGCATAAAACACATACACACCTGTGGAAGAAAAGGTCTCCACTAGGCATCACAGTAAAGTGAGCTTTGGAGATGAGAAGTCGGTTGTTTTTGAACCAGGACACCTGGGCTGTGGGTCTGCTGTACGGAGGCCTGCAGGTCACAGTGGCGTTCTCTCCTCTCTTCACTGTCAGGTTTGTGGGCTGCTGGACAAAACTCCAACCCATCACTGCAAAGAGAACTAGGTGTCAATGAAATGCGGTTTGTGGTTTTGTCCTGCAAGACTGTGGCGCTGTAAAAAAAACATGACCGCAGCATTGCCAAACACACTGAATCAGTATGGGAATGATACGCAGTTCAAGACTCCATTATCCATCAAGACTTTTCAAATTGAGGAGGATACTTCACATTTCTCATCTAACATTTCTCAGATACAAAAATATTTTGTCACTTTTCCTTCATAGAGTTAACTCTTTGTAGCTAACTATTAAATTATAAACTTCTCCTCCCTCTTCATGCTTTTTAGGTCCCTCCACAAGAAAAATACTGCAGCTTTCCTTGAAAATGCAGCTATTGCCAGCTCAAAAATCCCTATGTATGTGGTTTTATTATCTATGTTCTATTTTTATTCAAACTGTGGACATACTTTGAACTTTGAGCCCCAATACAAAAGGGGAACAGAGTCTGTTCCCCTTTTGTATGTGACAGTGACCTCGGATACCAGCCAGTAGCATAGTACCAGAAAATAGGTTACGAGCGCTTTTTTGTGGTCATTGATAGGATCAACTATAGATGAGTCAGAAATTAGCTTACTGTTTTACTGCCAAAATCAGTAAAATCTTCAACACTGACACATTTCTCCGAGTCATATCTTAAGTATCTTGCTCAGTAAACAGTTTCATAATTGGATAACTGAATGTTATAAACATTCCTCCCATGGAGTTAAATAGTTCAGAGGTAACTATAAAAATGTGCACAGACATTACACAGTAGGGCTGACTCATATACTCAGGAAATGTATATGTCACTGTTTCTCTCACTCCTACTGTGTATATACACACACACACACACACACACGTGGTACCAAGGCAACACAATTAAAATGAAAATGATATATATAGTACCAGCTGGAAGTAGAAAGGCTGGCTGAGACTTGACTGTCTCTCTCTGGTTGGACGCTTCACAGTGATAGTAGCCCTCGTCCTCCTTGGTCACGTTCCTGGAGTAAAAAGCCAGAAATGTCACTTTTTTCTCTGCCTGATAGGAAGCTATCAACACATCTGAACAGCATCAAAGACTTCAGGACAGAGTGAAGCCACAAGAGGCTCTGTGCGAGCCTACAACAAGGCTGCTTACTGACAATTCATGAATATTAATTTATTGACTAATTTTAGTTCAATGGTATGCATTCCAGGTGCTCAGGTCAAATGGGTGCAAAAGGTCATCCAAACATCATTTTGCAATCTATATAAAACAAGCATAATCCCAAACAAATTCAGAATTCATGCAACATATAATGATGTTTTTTTCAAGTCTGTATAAATGAAGTGTAAAACATGCAATGCACCTCTTTGAAACAGTTTTTAACATCTTTTATAACTGTCTAATCAAAGGAAATAAGAAGAAATAGAAGTCATTTTGCTGTTGTCCCACACTTCTCAGCTCATCACACTGTATAAAAATGGCAATAAAACAATAAAGAGCACATGTTCCTTTTTTCTGTCCAGTTTTAGACCTGAATACGAGCAGCTGTCCATTGTCCTGCAGGCTGAATGAGGCGGAGCAGTTGGTCAGGAGGCAGCCGTCTTTGAACCAGTGCACCATGGGAACAGGGAAGCCACGAACAGAGCAGTGCATGAAGGCCTCTGTTCCCATGGCGACGGTGATGTTGTCAGGACCCTCAGTGATCTGTAGCCTTCTAGGGACTCCTGCAAGACAGGTGATGACACACAAACAGACTTCAAGAGTCCCAACACTTGAAGATGATGCATCTAAATATACACCTGAAGAAAGCATTTAATGACATACTGAGTCTTAAAATCTTGCTTTTCGTTTAATTAATGAGATTTGTGAATAAGTGAGAAAAGGTCACCCAGTGGAATGAGATCATTTGTCTCACTTACTGTGCAAATCTGCACAAAGATTTTCTTTAATGAAAGTGTCATTTTCTTAGTATTTGTGGAGTTATTGGCCTTATCCTGTCTTGATTCAAGATACTTTTGACACTTTTTTGACATGTTTTTTAAATCATCTAGAAGTGAATATGCACTGGAGAGATTTGTAATTAAAAAATAAGACTTCAGGACTTAATTTGACTTGCAAATTGGGCATTTTTGAGGTGACCTTATATGCTCATAAATGAATGATTGCAGTAGATGTGACAGCCACCCGCGGTACAGTGGAAAATATACTCATACGAATCTAGACAATCTTACAGATATTTCAAATCAGCCTCCTGCTGTGTGCTGATCATGATAAAGAGAAATAAAGAATAAAGAGAAAACTTGAGGACTGACTCACCCAGCACAGTTAACTTAGTTGGCTTGCTCTCCCGGCTGATGTTCAGTAAAGGATTGTGAGTGACACAAATGTATATCCCATCATCCTCTACTGTTACATTAGTAAGATGGAGAGTGCCCGAGGTCTTCCTCTGGCTTCCACCTCCATACTGACCCTGACCAGGGAAAAAGTTTAGAGCATATACAGCATGTTCAAGGCACATATGTGTGAAGAGGGGATGCATACAGACATATATGAACACACACATTCACACACTTAAATCCATTTTTCCTAATGCTGTTAAACAAAGACATTTTCACCCAAAGTGCCAAATGGTACCATTCCCTCATCATGACACAGCCAATGCTAGGGTACTTGGGTAAACCAATATAACAATAAGCAAATATATCAAACCATTATAGGTCAATTATAAATCAGACATTGGCGTCATGTTATGGTTCCGTCCTGACCATATAAAAATAGTCCGCAATCTGTCATTTTTACTTTGTACATCATTTATTCATTTCAGTGTTTCATTTCAGTATTTAATGTCAAGGTTTTTGCAGAAGATGTTGGTGTTAAATGATGCTGGATTTTTTTTCCAGAGGTTTTTCCACTTTTGACAAGAATAAAATTCCAAAGTAAACCTATATTTTTCGCATGAAAATTGTTCATTTCAAAGACACTGAATATCACCACAAAAATAAACTACTGGCACCTTTAATCCAAAAATATCAACTCATGAGCGCTCACCTGAATCTGTCTGCCTCTTGTGACCAGGTTCCCATCTTTGAGCCAGGTGATGTGTGCAGGAGGGGAACTTTCTCCTGTCACACACTGGAAGAAAACTGCCTCTCCATCCCTGACGGTCTGTGCCTGGGGACTGAAGAAAACCTCCTCCAAACCTGAAATACACACAGACTATAAAAACACTGAAAACAGTGCATCTCCACGTGGATTCAACACTTAGGCCTATACATATTCATACAAACTAGGATGTGTTTCTCATCCTAGTCCTAAATGGCCACGGGTCCTACAAGTTTCGGTCCCATACAAGAACACCAGATGGGCTGCATATTTCCATGACACCTTAACTGCATGTAAGAAGTGGGTTTTGAGGACTGGCTCGAGAAACTCTGCTCTATGCGAACACAGACCAGCTTTTTCCACTTGCACCACAGTGCTGATGCGTTCACGTCCAGCTCCGGCGCTGCACACGTATTTCCCCAGCTGTCTCTCTCTCAGCCGGGGGAAAACCAGAGAGCCGTCGGCCAGCTGGTGGATGTCCAGATCTGCTATAAAACCTC
>OMKZ01035632.1:36269-60999 GCA_900302535.1 Neoniphon sammara | reverse complement strand
CCGGCTCTCTCCCACCGCACAGGCAGCGCCCTCTGCTGCCGGGAGTCGTACACTGCACAGCGGAGGGTGAGGGGCGCTCCCAGCACACCCACCCCATCCTCTGGCCTGGTGGAAAACACTGAGGAGATGGAAAAGCTTTCAGCGACAACAGATTTTGACTGTGGCAATGCCAAACTGCGAAGGAAACACACATGCTTCCCTCAGTGGTACTGGGACTAATTTGCTGCAGAAAAATGCATCCGCTCAACATGATACAATCTGGTGGGTCTTATTTTTATAAAAATAGACTATGGGAAAGGCAGTTGACCGCATTAAACTGATTAATGCATCATGTCAAAATGCATATGTGCAGCTCAAAGTGCTTTACACGGGAGAAAATAAAAGTCAGGGAAACAGGCAAATATCAAGGACCTCGCACGCAGAGGTCAAATGGGGCAAAAACGATAAAAATGTTTATCCTTTTTCCCCTCCATGGTGCTAATCGGACGTAAATTTCAAAAATTGAAGTGCAGATAAAAGAAAACTTCAGCTGTTGAAAATATATCACATATGATATATAAGCCTCGACAATCATTGAAACAGCAGACAATCCACTTCCTAATATGGTCCTATGAACATGGTAGAATTTCTGAAGTTGTCACATGGCAACACAAAGATGCATTGTGACCATTTTTTATCGTTTCATGACGCAAATGACATTATATAACTTCAATATGTTCAAACAGGATCTATTGGTCCTATTCATTTTCTGTCAGAATATGTCATTGTGCGTGGTTTTCAAAAACCCCTAACCCATCTCTGTTATACCAGACTATAATTAGATAACACCTTTTTAAGAGGTCAATGACACTTCACATTGCTAGGTTACTGATGAAACCAAGCTAATTTTTTAAGCATTTGTTGCACTTGAAATTAGCATGACTTCAACAGGGATGGTCAACTGACATAAAAACCACTGGTCATCACTGCTTTTTAGGATTTCTACTCATATTTGGTAGAGCTAGGCTTGCATAACTACAGAAACATACCCCCACAAACTGATTTTGGAAGGGAGGAGAGCTTACTTGCAGTGGACATGTATTCTTATTTCACTGTTTTCTAGTCGCATCTTATATATCATTTCTAGTGCTCATTTCAGGGCAGTGCATAGTGTATTAAACTCAGTGTATCACAACTAGTCACACTACTAATTGCATGATAAACTGTCTTGACACATTTTGTCAACATGGATCAACTGGAACATGGATACACTACTACTTGACTTGTGATGGGACACTTAGCCCTACAAATCAAAAGTCAGGGATACTTAGCATTGAGTTAAGCCTTCACTCACCCAGTTTGGATGAGACTGGCTGGACAGAAAACAAGCCGGAGAGGATGAGCAGACAGAGGTGGGAAGTCATAAGTGGGAGAGTGCAGGTGGAGACAGAGCGGTGCATCCTACTGCAGAGCTCCCTGGGAGGCAAGAGGAGACACCCACACAGCTTCATTCATGGTACCAGCTGGGAGCATCTAGGTAAACATGGGGAATGTAAAACTTAAGTCTCGTCATTTTCAGCCTCAACCATTTTAGTCCAATCATTTTTGATCATACCATTCAACTCAACTTCAACTTCAACTTCAAAACCATATCAATTGCTTCACTACAAAGCCACTTTCATCTTGCTTACCTGCTTGTGGCTCTCTAATAAACTGCTTATATGCCAGTGGACACAGACAAATCAGACCCCAAAACATCCAAAACATGCCTTTTTCAATGAATGGACACTCTGTAATAAGATACCTATTTATCTCAGTTTTTCCATGACCTTACAACTTTTGCTGTTAAATTTTTAGGTTGTGTACACTGCACGTATACAGACACTGCAGCTGATTGGTGAAGAGTAAAGAAGGAAGTGCTAAACCAATGGCCAGGGTAGCAGCAAAACTGCATGAGAAAGGCATAAATCTAAATTATTTTAATTTTACATATTTTTACTGACATGTTTCAGCACAAAACTGGTGTGTTGAAAAGGACATGCTTTGGGTGCTTTTGGGGTTTACTGTTGGAGTTTCCATTGGCCCTAAAGCACTGTACTGGAGAGCCATGAACCCAGGCAAGCAAGACATACAGTATGTAAGTAGTTTTAGAATAGAGTAATTGAATGGAAAAGGATGAGAAAATAAGGTCTGGGTCAGAGATATGCTTTATTTTTTCTCATTTCCATCACATTTCACACTACAAATGCATATCAGACAGGTGTTAATATTAACATTTATGCACCACAGCAATGCTGTAGATGCTCTGTGCATCACTTAATTTTTAACCAGTTCCCAGCAAACACACACAGCAGGTGAATTTAATGTTGGTCTTTCTCTCCTTTGCTCCTGATGCCCCTCCCTGTTTCATTCCTATTTTGGTTGTGATTCTGTGGCACCGCTGCAATCGCAGCTCTGCTTTGTCCTCTTTAGTCCCTTGAATAGGGCCAGCCACTTTATAGAGCTCACGCTGCAGCCCTCCACTCAATGAAAGTGACATGAAAAGAGCCTGCGGAGCTTTGTACTGTGAAGATCAGTTATCGCTCCCTGGAAGGAAAGCTAGCCGTCTGATCATATATAGGCTTTCATGATCCTCAGTATGGCCATGTAAGGACAGATCCCTCACCGTCTGAATGTGACACATTTTTTGCTCATGCAGTGCTGAATTTATGCAAGTAAATATCACGGGACTAAATGGAGATTATCTGAGAGAAACATGCCCAGGGTAAAATTTTGATCTCAAGAAGCTCATTGATCTTAGAGAATTTATGAAGAAAGCATTAACTAAAATTAACTGTAAAATAACAATGGGGAGTTTAGGGTTTGGTTTTGTTTGCCTATGCACAAAGAGATGACAAAATAGTATAAAGAGATATTTTGCATGAAATGATAATGTGATATTTGAGTACTTTCTGATTCAGCACATGTATTCAGGCAAGACAAACACAGACACTAAGTGATGTAATGATGGCTAAGATTTCATCACTAGTCATTTGCATGGCTGTGGTCTGCTTAAAGCTATCACATTTAGTGAAATCAGCAAATGTAGACACTCCACAGTATTAATTATGGAAAGGAACATGGTGGAAATGGTGAAATCATACACCCACTTGTTAGAGTATGATGCTATAGCTGCAGCAGCATCAGCCCTGACAGTAATAGCAGAAATCTCAATATTAGGCATTGACTGGACATGACTGCAGGCCCACATGCATCAAGGAAGTGCTTGATTGTCTACTTCTGAGTGGTGACTCATCTGGCCCAGTTCAACAGGGCTAGTGGCTGGGCATACTAACATAATGCTAAGAGCCTGTGGGTGTGTGTTTGCTTGAGCCTGACAACAGACCATTTACACTGTTTAGCATGTCATTAAGATCTTTGTTTTTAACCCATACAGTCACTTGTGTGCTCTTTCCTAATTTAGATGTTGAAATTATGTCATCATGTGTAAGCATGATGCATTGATTGGAGTTTCTACCAATTATGATATTTTTTTCTCTCTGTGGTAGTGGAATGGTTAATGGATTTCTGACATGTTCGTATGTGTGCATACTAGTTTTAGTCTATGTTTGGCCTGTTTGAATTTGTTTTGTATTGCGGTTGAAGGTTTCAGTGATTAATTAATTTTACCAAAAGTATTCATCCTAAATGATGGATGATGAATTAATCCCCCCCAAGCTTGATAAATGAAAATGTTATTTGCCCATAATTGATGAGCCACAGAAATATAATGTTTTTGTCTGGCAAGTCTTTCTGTGGATAAAATTTGGCTTTACAACCTGGTGTATGTATTGTTGACTAGTACACTACCTTGTTTCACCACTCCCAGCCCTGGCATGGTAATTTGTTTCCTTTTTAAATTTTGTCCAAAGTAAGCAACAAAATTAGATTGTAATGCAGTATCTTTCTCTTTCCTTCCCCACCTCCTCCTTACCATCATGATGATCATCATTTCCACCACTACCTGCATTACACAGTAGCAAAAGTGGTAATAGCATTGTAAAATATATGCATAGAACAGCTATGCAAAATGGAATATAAATTTGATGCATGTTCAAATTTAGTGCATGTTGTGCAGCAACGATGCTCTCAGCAACTGGACCAGTGCTACATTTGCATATGACTGAATGTGGAAAACATTACCAGCAGGCATACTCAGCACACTGCTCATTTGAGTGAGCTACAATTTAAGAAATTGTAAACAAAACAAACAAAAAAAAAATGCTCCCTGGAGTTGCGGCACTAAATACCTGCAGAAATCACTGTATTCTGTCAGACTCAACAAGTGGATGTCTACAATACAAAGTATTCTTTCCCCCATGTCAATGTGACTGATAGAAAATCAGCCCTGGTAAAATACAACTGAGAGTAATGACACTTACTGTTTGTGTGTCCAGGGATTGTTTCTGTGTTGGTTTGCAATAAGTCCATTCGTCTGCAGCCAGTAGCTGTCTGTCTGCAGCCTGTGCACAACCTCTGCTCCCCTGATGCATATGCTTAGCTTTCAGCTGGGTGAGAACAACAAGCAACAGCCGCTTACATGTGCTGGACACACACACTCATGTACACACACATACACACACACACACACACGCACGCACGCGCGCGCGCACACACGCACACACACACATGTACACAGTGCATGCACACTCATAGCCAGGCCAGCATGCAGAGAACCATTAATGTGAAGTGTGTAGCAATCATTTAGACACACTGAATAGAATGGCAAAAATTATCTACTACATGAGATGCTCACCCCAAAAAAGGCATTAATTTAATTAAAACGTAATTCCAGGTGAATAAGGAAATGTGAGTTTCAGAAACCTGAAAGAAAAAGCTTTTCAAAGAATTAATAGTGGTTAATATGACTTGTCCACCATAATCATTTAAAATTAACTGTTATACATTAAATACACATTAAAATTATGTGAATTGTTATTGATGCACATTGCATTTGTTTTTTCACAATTTTTTTTGTTCCATCTGTATATCTGGGGATGTGAATGACAATGATGCAAACTCAGTGAATAACTAGAGATGCACCTTTGCTTCTGTTGATGTGAATATCCAACAATAAACATCTGCACATTTTGTGTGTATGTTCATGCACTGAATTGTAAATTTACAAATAGGTAAGAACTGCAAAATTGTGTAAATCAGTTAACATTGCAAGAAATTTTTCAAGCCATTTGGAGGTCAGGGTTAACATAATAAGAATGTTATATCTTCAGTCTTCAGTGTTTTTTATTCATTGCATTGCCATGCCCTATTCTTTTCTGCTGCAATGACCCAGTTTGCCCTTGACAGTCAATAAAGGTCATAAAAATACATGGCATCTTTTTTGATGATGGTGCAATTCTTTTGCATAAAAAGCTTTTATGGGATTTTGCTAAGCAATCTGACAACTTTGCAGAATAACATTTGAATTATTTGGCAGTTGAAATACTGAAACATTATCTGTGCACCCCATGGCACCACAGTCTCTAACATTAACATTTACACTTGAGGTGCTTGGCTGATGATCTTCAGCATGTGAGCATTCAGGGTCTTGCTCAAGGCAACATAATTTTTTTTTTTTTGGATGTGGGACAGTTTTGTTAAACTCTAACTACCAGCGACAATATCAGAATAATATTTTATTATCCAGTGGTGCATTAAGAATTAGCAAAGATTGTTAGTGAATGAGGTACTGCGATATCAGCGGACAGTGATCTATACTTGCATTTTTGTTAATGTGCAACACTTTAGTTCTGGTTGAGCTGTTTGCTCTTAAAAGTAGGTTAATGAGGGACCATGATGACTGCTGCACCAATACTGATCAACCTAAGTAAATTACCAAGCCTTTAGTAAGGTAGAGTTTCAGTAATGTAGCAAGATCAAAATGCTCAGATTTGACAAAATCATAAGGCATTTAATCTAATAGTAGAGCAGTAGTAGAGCATTACAATCTTATATTTTCTATAACAAGTGGAACAAAATCTGCTAGAGGTGTGAGATAATGTCACTTTTATCTAATACAGTTTCACCTATTTCAGGAATGTGGTAACAATGTAACATCTCAGAAAGTGATGAGTGATAATATCCCAAAATAAGATGGATCCGTCCACTATCATCAAGATAATGTCGCTTGATCAAAGAAAAAAAGTCTCGAAGCAGGCTGATTTACAAAGGAAAAAAGTGTGATTATCTCACCTCTGCAGATTTTCTCACTTGTTTTATAAAAAAAATAAATTAAAAAAAATAAGACTTTCACACCCACATAACAGTACAGCACTGTTCCTGTGGGCAGCAGCGCATCGTCTTGCCACATGTCTACCTGGTCCGAGGAAGTCTTTGCAAATGTAAATTGACTTATTTTCCCAATCCATTCAGCATAATCAAATGGAAATTAAAGTACAAATGGACCGATTTATAATCTATGCAGGAAGGGTCATTTTAATTAAGCAGACAAAGACTGATTTAGTAGGCAAAATCTAACATTGTTGGTTCAGGACAACATCAAACACATAAATCCACCAAAGGAGGTGCAGCACATCAATTCTCCCCAACAGTTTATGTGAAAGAGGTTGGTAAAAACACAGTTTAAATCAAATATTGAAATGGTGTCCTTTGCATTGAAGACCCATTGATGAACCTCACTGCTTTGAGAAGGTATAGCACTGAGTGAGCTGTTCAGTAAGTAATGATTAACCTATCGCTTGTTCACACATGGTCATAATTTGACAACAACCACAGTATTCTGTTTCTTTTGCATATTAGCATCAGTAACATAAACAAAAAGAAGATAAAATGAACTATATTGACCTGGAGTAGATCTTGTCAGACAGTAACTTCCAAAGAAGTATTCGGTCAAGTTTTGATTAAAAATCAGTGATCATAGCAGTCATGCAGCAATAATTCTGCCTGTGCTACTAGTGATACTGTGTCTGCAAATTGATTTAGATGTGTAAATATTTAGCCCGGGCAAGTGGGAGAGCAATGATGTGAGAGGTGAGAGCTGCTTCTTTTCTGTCTAAAGAGAGTGTGGGTGGTTTAAAGTGGATGCATTCAAACCATTGTCGCCTGTCTGTGGTCAAACATAACAGCGAGCAGTCAGTGAGGTTACTGAAGCAAGTGAACCAGTCAAATGTGAAGCATTATGGCACAGTCAATATAAACAGTTATGAATAGTTTCTGAAACACTGATAAAGAAGACTGACATCTACAGTGTTGGCTTTTTATTAAAAAAAAACTGCAGATTAAGATTAAGAGATTAAGATTAAAAACAGGTCACAGTGTTTCTTAGTAGTCCATTGTAGCATTTTCCTTCTGCAGATTTTTATACATTGAGTATTCAAAGTCACATATAAATACCAAAAAGTTTCATTCTTACTTGACCTATTAACCACAGTTACAACCATAATATAATTTGCTACCATGTCCACTTAACTATTAAAGATAGCAGTAACAGCTTAAACATTTACAGTTTACAATTCATAATCCGCTAATAATTAATTCCAAGGTGTGGTTTGCACAAGCTGCAAAGGTGAGCATGTCTTGTTGTGGAGCAAAGCCATTACAGGAGCATGGGGTTGAAGCAGGTGAGAGGTGAGAGGAGGAAGAGGAGGACGTGGGTGATGAAGACCGGCTGGGCTGCTCCGCTGCAATTAGGCAAGCAGAAAGCCTGCTCCAACATTTGGTGGGTGTCAGCACTCATGCCTGGAAAACATGAAATCATTGTTGGGAAGGAGACAACTAAAAAAAAAAATTTGGAGGCATGACCGTGACCTTACCTTGTTGTGACCATTCCCTCCAAGCGCGTATGTATTCAGGGTCATGTTCCCTGCCAGGGCCTGTGTAAAATGTACAGAAAACAGTAATTCAGTGCAAATATTCAAAAGATTCACTCAGTTTTCATCTTGGCACTAGATGACTCCAATGTAAATTCCGTGATATGTACGGTAAATTCCCCATGTTTCCACCCGAAGATGTTCCTTCTTACTTCTGGAGTGATCCAGGATCAGATGTTTCAAATCTCTGAGAGCCCAGGTGAGATTGTCCAGTCGGTGCTGCAGGTGGATGTTTTCTTTTTTCAGAGTGCGTATGGTATCCAGCAGCTCATAGGCCGAGCTACAGTTTGAAATCAGTATCAACCAAAATGCCGCAGCAACTTGTAAGATTAAGAGTATGCTCTTGTATTTCAAGGCCATGGTAGTGAACACTTGGTCAACCCTCCTGCTGCTGGCCACCTATTCTGCAGCAAATGTCCTGCTAAATGCTTCTGCTGCTCCAGAATGAGTCAAAATCAGATTGAAATGGTAACATCAACCAGGAACAGGTCTATTTGTGGGTCAGAATCAATACAGTGATGGGTAACCAGAAGCTCCTGGCTAGTAAACCTCTCTCAGTGATCAATTGTTCTATTTTGCATCCTCTGCTAGGGCTAGGTTTGTCATATAGTTCAAGGGGGAAGAAATCTTGGGACGGATCACTGAGAGAGGAGGCACCCTCCTGCCCAGCCAGGAGTACAACAGATGCCAACCAAGTGGGCACATTATCATATCATTAAGAAGTTCATAAAGAAGAAGCTGGGTAGGAGGGAGAGATGGAGGTTGAGGTAAGGGCAAAAATGATCCTATGTAAACATTTGTGAAGGATATGTTAATTTTAACAAAAATATAGGACTTCAATTAGGATTTCTACTTATAGTGCAGAGTGCATTGTTGTTTGGTATAGTACTTATTGTAAAGTATCATTCTTTATTACAGTGAGTGTCAATGACATGTTACAATAAAAATAATGTCAATGTTATTTTTGAAGTTTTCTTTACAGACTCATAAGCTAAATAGAAAAACATGAATTATATTACACAAGAAAACATACAAACAAACAAACAAACAAACTAATAAATAAATAATAAACCTTTATTACCAGTATGTATTCTAAAATCAGTCATTGCCTCATTAGTTGCTGGTGTCATCTTTCAGTTATTTCTATTACGTGACATTAAAATCTCAGAAATCAACAATTACTAACTTCACTCAATTTCCAATTTCTGCGGCGGACGTGTTTCATGCTAGTTTCATCATCTTCCGGGTTGACTTCTGGTCACGGAGGATCCAAGATGGCGACCCACATGTCGAGATGTAGAACCTGGAGTCGTGTTCAAAGGTAATAAACGGTTTACTAATTGCGGTTAAATTAACGTCAGCACAAATTTACAGACAGAGAAACACCGTCACGTACATGTTTTCCTCTTCACATGTTACCCCTTGACATCTTTACCTTTACAGCTTTTACGCCATCACCCAATATTAGCTTACTCAGTTAGCATGGTGGTAGCTAACTGTCAAACAAGCAGCCCAGCACGCAGAATAGCGCACCTCGTTAAATTAAATTGAATTACCTAATACCTCAAACGTCCCCAGTTACTCGCCACTGATGTCGATTGGGATATTTTAGTAAGCAGACCGTATGCTTATCGTTTGCTTAAGTTTTTTGTGAGTATCGTAGTTTTTAAGTTGAAGAACCGTTGGTTTTCTGTTGTCAAAGGTTTGGGATCGCAGCTTACAGAAAGTACAGCAGCGGCAGTGGATACCCAAATATCTCGCTCTCAAATCCGTTGCCTGGCATCCCCAAGCCGGTGTTTGCATCGGTGGATGGCCAGGAGAAATACGAGACCAAGATAACCACTTTGGAAAATGGTCTTAAAGTTGCCTCCCAAAACAAGTTCGGTCAGTTTTGCACAGTGGGAGGTAAGTTGTGGCACTTAATAGGCAACATTGCCTTTTACATTTGCACCAAAGCAGATTTAAGAATGCCCTATTCTTTCTTCTAGTTTTAGTAAACTCTGGATCCAGGCATGAGACGAAGTATCCGAGTGGAATAGCTCACTTCTTAGAGAAACTCGCCTTTTCTGTAAGTATTAACATGAAACGACAGACTGTAGCAGACTAGTTTAATAAATCTACACCTTAATACTGTCAGCTTATTCATGACCAGCTGTAACATGACAGTGTTGATTTTGTTGCACCGTTTGTATGTGATTGATGATAATGTAAACAGTCACAGGACCCAGCATTTACTTTTGTTGCATTAGTGAAGATTAAACTTACTGTAGGTTCAGTAACTACAATGGCTCGATGTTGTTGGTAAAATTACCATTAGTTACCCTGCATTGCATCAGATGTGTAGAGAAATTAGCTGTTTTGTTTTTAGAAACACTACTTGGAACTTGGAAATTAAATAAACTCACAACTCCTGAATGTGCAGCAGCATATAATTGGAGAACTAAAATGATAGTCAGGATTCTTCTCTGTGATTGTCTACTATCAGTAGTCAGTCCTCACTGGCTGCATTGTCCTCTGATGTTGATAGTAGTCGTTTCTGTCTTTAGTCCACAGCTCAGTATGGGAGTAAAGATGAAATTCTCCTCACACTTGAAAAACACGGAGGCATATGTGACTGCCAGACTTCGAGGTATACTTTCTTTCAGAGTCCTGCTTGTCTCAGATAGTGTGTAATACAGCTGTGATATCTTACAACACGTGCATATTTCTTTGCAGAGACACCACCATGTATGCAGTGTCTGCTGAGGTGAAGGGCCTAGACACCGTGGTCAGCCTTCTGTCTGATGCTGTGTTGCAGCCTCGCCTGTTAGGTCAGTCCATATTATTCTTTCAGAGACTAATAATTTGTTTTACACAGGAATTTTGCAAAGTCTCCAATGATGCGACTGCCTCACTGGGATGCTCTCTGTGTTTGCATGTAGATGAAGAGATCGAGATGACCAAAATGGCAGTGCGTTTTGAATTAGAGGACCTAAACATGAGGCCGGACCCTGAACCCTTACTAACAGAAATGATCCATGCTGTGAGTGACGCTTTTGGTTCAGACACTCCAGTAACAGCTCTCTTTTAAAAGGGCATCAAGTTGTCTATGATCTGTATCAGTGACCAATAGGAATTGCAATGGCATCAGTTCAGCTTGTTTCCTGCAAATGTATTCACTTCTACTGATTACCTAGCAAATCTTTGCAGATATATTACTACCATTTTGTGCAATGAAGTAGAAGGAGTAAAAATCATACTTATTGTTCCTTAGAATTAAACCCCAATTTGTAATGTGGTTAGACCTGAGTGTCTGCGTTTTTTCTTGAACATTATTGTGACAGTTCATTTTTTGTTTCCAGGCAGCGTATCGAGGCAACACGGTCGGACTGCCTCGTTTTTGTCCCGCAGACAATGTGGATAAGATCGACAAGAAGGTACTTCACAACTACCTGCAGAGCTACTACTGTCCTGAGCGCATGGTGCTGGCAGGCGTGGGCATCGAGCACGAGCAGCTGGTTGAGTGCGCTAGGAAATACCTGCTGGACGTCAGACCAGTGTGGGGAGACAGCACACCTGCCAATGTTGATCTCTCTGTGGCACAGTACACTGGCGGCATCATAAAGGTGATTTAAATCTCTTTGCATAATTTCCCCCTAACATTTTCTCATTGTGCATTTATCTAGTCGATCTTTTAACAGTAGTATGGTAACAAAGTAAGGCACAGTGTACAGCAAGTGATGATGAGTGAAAATGATCATATGCACATGCACATAAACAGTAGTCTATTATGTGAGACTGTAGTCTGTTATTCCTAAGTAAATTTCAGAATGCATTCATTGGCTAGTGAAAATTGCGAATTCAACAAAACTGTTTAAAAAAAAAAAAGTGCGTGTGAAGGGTGGGATGCAGGTTTTTAATGAGGCTAATTACCATCTTGTTTTTGTTTTGCTAGATGGATAAGGACATGTCAGATGTGAGCCTCGGCCCCACACCCATCCCAGAGCTCACCCACATCATGATTGGCCTGGAGAGCTGCTCCTTTTTGGTGGGTGCTCGTATTGATTGTCAACCTCAGAGAATCTCCATTCACTTTACTGCTGTGTGCAAGCCACAAGCACCTGAGCCAAATGCGACATTTTGTTTCCCTGTTGCAGGAGGATGACTTCATCCCATTTGCTGTACTCAACATGATGATGGGCGGCGGTGGCTCCTTTTCTGCAGGAGGCCCAGGGAAAGGCATGTTCACCCGTCTGTACCTGAACGTACTCAACAGGTGAACATCATACTTACTTAACTGCTTTAAGATGGTCCTAAACACACCATAAAAACACACAGTTTTTATGATTCTTAAATGATGTTTTCCTTTCCTCTCCTAGGCATCATTGGATGTACAACGCCACCTCCTACCATCACAGCTATGAGGATAGTGGTCTGCTGTGCATCCATGCCAGTGCAGATCCCAGACAGGTTGGTACAGGCTTAAAACTGCAGGGTTTAAATGGGTCTGCTTTCTTGTGACTTGGCCTCTTCATTGACATTTTGCGTAACTCTGCAAAGGAGGGTTTATAAGCATGTCAAATGTCCATCCAAAACTGCAGTTCTAAATGATTGGTGTCAATTTTAATGAGTTAGGGTTAGATGCACCTGTTTCTGCATTTGCATTCTTTTGCAAATTGGTGGTGCTGTGTGAATGGCTAGTAATATGGTTCACATGATATTTCTTGATCCATATCCAAAAGTTCTTACCACATTTCTTCTTCAGGTGCGGGAAATGGTGGAGATTATAACCAGAGAGTTCATTCAGATGGCCGGCACAGCAGGAGAGGTAATGAACTGGTCATTAGAAGTGCTTCAGTAAAACACAATAACCACAATTCTGTCAGCAGTGATTGTTGCTGCAGAAAATGAAAACAGTAACGTTTTGAGTAACGTTGCATTCATTCATCTTAGTCGTTTTTATTCTGCGTATATCCAGATGGAGTTGGAAAGGGCCAAGACACAACTTAAGTCCATGCTGATGATGAACTTGGAGTCACGGCCGGTCATCTTTGAAGACGTTGGCCGCCAGGTTCTCTCCACTGGAAAGAGAAAGCTGCCACATGAACTTTGCACACTAATAAGTGAGTATTAGACCAAAAGCTGACAAATATTTATGTGTGAATGCAACTACTACTGCAGTTGCACGTACTTTCATCTCCATTTTCTGTTTCCCAGGCAACGTGACAGCCAGTGACATCAAGAGGGTGACCACCAAGATGCTGCGCAGCAAGCCGGCTGTAGCAGCTCTGGGCGACCTGACAGAGCTGCCGTCATACGAACACATCCAGGCCGCTTTGTCCAGCAAGGACGGACGTCTGCCCCGCATGTATCGCCTCTTCCGATAGACCTCCACCCCTTTTTTCCACCCTATTTAACCAGTCAGCACTGACAAACATCACTGTAAATAAACTGGACTTGAACAGACACTGAAGCTTACACTAGTGTTCCCTCCTAACGCAGAGCTTGACAAAGCTCTCGGAGGGGACTATGTCCAGGATTTCAGCTGAACCTGCTGAAATTGGTAATTTTAAAGAAAATTACATTTACTGTGTACTAGCCATGATATATTCGGTTGGAGTATCTGTATTTCTTATTGGCTGGCAGGAGTTCCCTTTTCATTACCTGCTGGGATGGTTTTGCACGAATTTAGTTTTAAAGGGATAGCTCACCCCCCAAAACCATTTGAGGTACTCATTTCACAAAAACAGTCCCCAGGCAGAGCAGCTTGGTTCATATGTGTGGATGAATGTGATGTTAAAATGTGAAATAATCTTTAAAGGTAATTGATAGTTTGGGTTGCCTCTTGCTTCTGGTCAGCAGGCTTGTTTTGTATCTGTTAGAAGGGAGAATGGGAGTGTGAATTTGCATCATTTATTGACCTGTTTTTCCCCTCAGGTGGTAGACCCTCAACTCACTGATCTTCACCTGTAGCCTTGTCTTCTTCCAAAAAGTATAGCTCAAAACCTTGTAGAAACTGATGCTATTCAAATGACAGCACTTAAGAGTCTCCCTTCCCAGGCACAGGAGACACATTATGAACCCCACAGCACAATAAAAAAAAAAAAAAAAAATCAAAAAAATACAAGACAGATATTTGTTTGGATTGACCAGCCTTGCAACTCTTGCCTGTTTGTCTTGTTAAAACTGAAGTGATGTGGTTTCTGTCACCTGTGCTTCTCTCACATGCACTGGAAGGAGGCTCTAATCCTCACTTCAAACCTTACAACCTGTTGAGTTTCTGTTTTTGTATTACTGTGTGGTTATGTTAACGTCCTCGCCAAGTACCAGAGAAATGAAGGGGCTTACGTAAGGGATACATCTCCTCTGCTGCATCAATGTCTTTTTCCACAATGTTCAGGCAAAAGTAGTGAGAGGTTTGTGGGATAAAAGACATTTCAAAAATCATGTTCTAGGTCTGCAGCGATATACATGTGTATTTCACTATCATTTAAGTGGCCCCAGTGAGTACATTTGGATGTGAACCCTCATGTATGTTAACTTGTACAAGCCATCTGGCAAATGTAATTATTATCATAAATAAAAGAAAATATATTTTAAAGGTCATATGTTGTTATCAGTGAGAACGGTTTAGCCAATGAACAAGCCCTTTTGAATTTTAGAATTGTTTCAAAACATTTATTATGGGATGTTATGTCACAGAGAAGGTGTTATAGAAAAAAGTCACACAGATAAGAGGTCCTGAGGAAATCAGAACAAGACCCACAGGCACTTTGAGGAGCAGAGGGATGAATGATGCCTCATGATAAACCGATAAACCCCGTCCACTGCTCTTCATACATGGAAATACAACTACAGCTGAAGCTCGTTAAGCTCGTTAGTGTAATACAGTACATGAACAATTCATTTGCGATGAGGTTACATAGCGATGATGTGAGGAGGTAAGGCATTGAATTAAAATTACAGTCTGGTTCTGTTGCAAATGAGTTTAACAAGTTATCAAATTTGTTTAACAAGCCTTAAAAAGTGTAATTTCCCTGAAATTTCACACTAGTACGTAACCAAATCAGGAATGATTACATGACTTTATAGATTCATGTTGAAATCATATACATACATTCTGCTGTAGCACCTCTGTGTATGAAAGAGGTAGGTACAGTAATGTGCAGTCACCTACAAAACATCCAGCTGGGAACTAAATTCAGTGTGAGTGAAAACCACCCACACATCAGTGACATTATAAACTGCACCTTGACTTTATTTTTTACTGCATTGTTTGGTATGCTATTAGATGGAAATAAATTCACAAGGCATTTGAACACTGATGGAGCATTAGAGCAAAGAGTAAAACATAACATTGTGGTCCATAACAAATCTTTCTTGTTAAATACATACAAAATAATTAGAAAATGAATGAATTACTTGTGACTAAACAATAAGCCACGACAAGACGCCCCCCTCTACCGCACCCAGCGTGTTTGAGTAGAGGGGACTGTATAAATAAAGGCCAGACTGCTGTGTCTGCACAGCTCTGTCTGTCTGACCTCAAGGTCCCTGCCCTCAAGTGCAGACAGCCTCTTCCCTTCCCTGAACTCACCAGGACACACACACGCACACATACACACACACAGTTCCCAACAATGTCCAATAGAGGGCATCCACTGCCAAGTCACATGGACCTGCACTGGGTTCTGTGCTTGCAAGATAACCCTGGTTTCCCTTCGTCCCTGCCTGGTTGGTTTTACACGGGGATTTAGTCCAGTTCCCGGTGCAGTTTGATCCAGTCTGTTTCGGTCTGGTCAGGTCCAGCCCAGTGTGCTGAGTCCAGCCGAGGTTTAGGAGATGGAGCAGATGGTGCTGCTGCTTTGGTTCTTCATGGCCTCTCTCCTCTTCAGCTCTCTGGTGATCCTCCTCTTGATGCCTTCCAGGTACAGGCTCCGGTCAAACTGTCCCGCACCCAGGGGGATACTGACAGACACACACAGACACATGTAATATACCTGGCTTTCTGGGATCCATAAGCAGGTAAACTTGTAAATTTGCAATTTCCAAGTGAAAGGGCATTATGTAAAATTTGTACTGCTTTATAGCACAAAATGACCACTATCTTCCATAGACTAAATAATTACTTCACCAGGTGCTGAGATTTCTTGCTGTTCAAACTCACTTTCTGGCCAGTGTTTTGGAACAAAAACTTCCTACCCACTGGAATGTCAACAATCCCTCCTTCACTCTGCCTACTTGCATTTTTGAATGCATAAAGACGAAGGGCAGTGCTGTAAGGAAAACAGCAGTGTGGCCAGACATTTCAGCAACAAAGGCTAAAAAAATCCTCGTCACGACAAAAAGAAAATGATAAGACAGTATTATTACAGTACTACTACTTTGATTCCAGTTAGCAAGTTAAAGCAGAAATGTAACCTGCTAACTGGCAAATTTACTCATCTCGAGTGTGAAAATGTCACTTTACTGTTTGTGCCAGTTACAGGCGAAGTGAGAGGAGTGGGGATAGAAGTCAGTAAATTATTTGTTGTGCCTTCATGTCTTGCTTAATATGATGACAACAGTGCATTTTAGTCATTTTGAATGACAAGCTCAATGGTCAAGCTGAATGTGTCTGAAGATGATGGAACTCACTTGTCTCTGCCTGGCCTCAGTTTGACCTGGAAGACACCGATGACAGGGCGGTGGTCTGAGGTCTTGATGCTGGAGCAGCTGGTGTACTTGACCACCTTGATGTCATCCACCTGCCTGTTCCTGAACAGGATTCTGTCCTGTACACACAGGCAGACATTTCACATTGCTGAGACACACAACACCACCTGAATTGGACCGCGCTGGCCAATTTTTATTTCTATTACAGCAACTGGAAAAAGTTTAACAGTGATATGTGTCACTCCTTTCACAATGCTTCACTTTGTACCAAAATCTTGGCCCAGGTATATTGAAAATGGTGTAACCAAAATAAAAATGAAGCAATAGCATAACAGTATTGTTTAAAATTCAATAAATATACAAGGAAACATTTACTTTGGAGTTGCTAATCATATAGCATTTAGTGGTGCTACTGAAAATGAAGAACAGACCAAAAAAGTCCCATAAGTCAACTTGGCCAGGTTTTGCATGTAAATAGAAGAACAGTTCAGCCATACAAACAGAGTCACCTGGAGGAAGACTTTCTGGGAAAATGTGGGACAAATTCAATTTGTGTGTAAATGTGTAGGTTCTATGGTGGTTTAGATTGATGAGTGTTTTTGCAAGCTGACGACAGTACACAGGACACAGAATACAACAAAAACAATAATGACTCTAAGGTGCTACAGTACTTTATCAGTACCAGTCCTCCTTGCAGTATAACTAGGATAGATAGAAACATGGTTTCCCAGAGATCCAAAAGACTGGACAGGAAAAGAGTGATGCCTTACCGTGAATGAAGGCGTTCTCTGTTTGGAAGTAGTGTCATAAATATCACAGCCGATGTCAAACTTGTATGTGGGGAGGAAGTGAATGGGTGCCTCCTGGAAGCCTTTGAAGATTGAACCTGGAGGGAAAAGAAAGAACATACGTAGGATATAAATAAACCACCCAGCACAGCGTGACCAATTTATGCGAGAACTTCTCTATATTTTATGGTTGTCACAGTGCTATGGGATCCTTTATGCAAGCATACCATCTTTCATTTCTTTGGAGAGCTGGTCGTGCTCCAGCAGTGGACCCATGTCACCGCCTGCTGTCTGATTCATGATGCTCTCCACACCAAGACGGTCCTTACTCAGCCGAAAGTTAAAGTCCCCAAACCAGAAGACCTCGTCAAATCTCGTAGTGACATCAGCTTTGGCAGTGAATAAAACAATTTGGTATTAAAAGATCATTGGCAGTTATCTACAAATGTAAGATTATTTTTATTGTTGCTGTCATTGTAAATTGCTCTGGATAAGGACATCAGTTAAATGGATAAAATATAAAATGGAAATACTGTTCACGAGTGGAGCGTGCTGTTTGTGACTATATGTGGATGGTTTCATCTACTGGATGCCAGAGTCTGATATACACTGAGCCTACACTGCTACAGAATATGTGAAATAAAAAAAACATTTAATATAAGATTGTTTTCAATTTCAGTCAAACACTGGAAAAGTGTTTGACTGAAGTGAGTGATCTTACTTCTTATACCTTGTTTTTTTACAGTTGTTGTTTCAAAATTACTGAAAGTGAAACTGCACTGCAAGTGGACATATCCCACCCTATTGGCATAGTTTTTAAAAATTGTTAGAGAAAAAATTAAGAATATGAATCTGACCTGTTAAGATGGACTTTTATTTATTTATTTATTTATTGAGGCAAACAATCTGTTAAAGTTGGGGCAATGCATTACTTAAGCTCTAGGTGCTGTAGCAGCACCATCTTAATGCTTTCTCTTTACTAATGTCAAACTTATAAAGTTTGAGACTTACAGGCTGTGGAGCGGTAGGGGTTGGTGTCTGGAAGGCCTTTCGGAAGAGCTAGGGCTTCAATGATCTTGTTGTAATCTAGTATCCTCTCGTAAACTTTAGAGTCTCCGGCTGGAAAAACAACAGAATAGCATTAGAATTAGTGACTTAAACAAGTAATAGCTTGCAGCTTCACTAATCATACAGCTATACTATTGGCAGGCATAAAAGCTGTAACAGGGAGTGAAATCGTTTACATATTCCTTTCACAGAATGTGGGGGAGTTGTTAAAACAGACATGCCACCATGTTGGAGGAGTGACAACATAAGGATAGATTGCAACATCACAGTCTCTCCCTCCCAGGCCCCATCCTCTCTCTTTTATAGTACAATCACCCTACCAACCACAAAAAAACATAGGTATCTCACTAGTTTTGTTGATACTCCTCCAATATGGTTTTGTGTCCCTTGTAACCGTTGGTAACCACTTTCCAACCATTCCTGTGTAGGCCGTCCTGAGACCTGACAGCCTTCCTGAACCTAGGATCCTCTTACTCACAGGTAAAATGGGATGTGATGAAAAGGAAGGAGGTGCCAAAGAAAGTAAAGCCGATCCCTACAGCCCCTTTGGTCTTGATCTGAGAGATGATCCTGGTTGTGACTGTGGCATGCTCCACTTCTGTGTGACATGATGCAACAAACATTAATCAGCTTCTTCCAGCCATAACAGTTTGTAATTGAGATCATACTGTCAAGCTAATAGTCTACAGTGGTACCAATATAGTAGCATCTGCTCCTAAAAGCACTCTTCTACTGCACTCAGTACTCAAAATCATTTTCTGACACTCTGCACTAAACCAAACAGATCCAGCAATATGAAAAGGGCTGATGCCTGTGTTATGCTGACTGAGCAGGACTTACCTGAGCAGAACCAGATGAGGTCCCTTCTGACAAAAACAGTGAGATACAAAACACCATGTGATGCTGCATACAGCATGACATAGTATGGCCCCAAAGTCTCCTGAAGACGGATCTCCCACTCCCTCCTGCATACACACACAAACACATACTGTATATTAGAGTAAAAGACTCCACTATTGTTATTGTTATTGTTATCAGTGATCATATTAACTCATGTCATACCTGTCAGGACAGCCCTCCTGAACTCCAATAATGTAAAAGTCTTGTGCAAATTCAGAGTCTGTCGGAAGCAGCAGATCATCTAAGTTGGCTGGTAGTCCCTGGAAATAACAAACTCGTTTAAAGTTGACTTGGTGCCTGGAATGAGGCAGGAGGTAATTAGTATTCACTGCTTTGGGGTTTGTGAGATGCTGCAGAGCTGTGCTACTCTATTACCTTTTCCCCCTGCATGTTCCAGGTGGCTATAAAGATCCCCACTCTCCTGTCAGGGAAGTAGCGGTCGAGCTCCTCTGCCCCCAGCAGCGCACCGTTTCCCAGCACGCTGCCCTCCAGAAAACTCCTGGAAAATACACAGTGCAACACACACCAAAACTGAAAGTTAATTATTCCTGTGAGCTAATCTCTTGGTTTCTGCATGTTTCTGTAGCTACATATGAATAGGTTGTTGACCTGAATCAGGATATGCTGTTAAAAGAGAGGGTGATCCTCTGTCTGAGATGTTATGTTGACTATTTGAAAAAAAAAAATTGCTTGAGCCTTTCCCGGCTAAAGCTCTGATTGTGTACTGAGACCCATTCCTTCTCCCTTACCACTGTCAAAAGCTGTGCTGAACAAGCATCTTCTCTGATCCCATGTTAATCCCCCCCCCCACTCTCCCACCTTGCCCTTTTCTCTGACAGGAGTGAGCACTGTACACACACACAAAGCGCAAATCCCTGAATCTTTGGTTAAAGGGAGAACTTAAATCAGCATTGCTGAAACACACGCCACTGCTCGTGCACAAAACACCAGCTGTGCTATGCTAATTAGCCCAGCCCATGGGACAGAAGCACATGTCAAAGGATTTAAGTAGTTGTGGTGAGACTGTTTGAATTATTTCTGCACAGATCTTTACAGTTTCATTCATATGCTGTGCAGGTTCATATGAATAGCAGCATAGCAAGTTCTTTTGTATGAGGAGTAAGGAAAGGCAGCTGCAGCCCTGGGTAGAACTCTCACAAAGCTCAACAGAGAGTAGATCTCATATGTAGAATATTTGTTATTACAGTTATGTCACTACCTGAGTGTATGTATGTTGCAAAGGTGATAGATACATCCAGATCTTGCTATCTCTGCCTTGCTACTAGAGCGTCCAGTATCTAAATAAAACATGATTTAGGAGCTTAGATATCCTAGAAAGCCATAGGCTTCTAATAGTACTCAGACACCAGCATGAGTCAGCCTTACACACAAGCTTCCCATCTAACCTGGGGATGACCTCAGGTACAGTATCTACTGACGACTACCTCCTGAGCTTACCGTACCTGTTCCTCACATCCTGAGGTCTGATGGGGTTGAGCACGCTGAAGGTGGACTTCATGGAGTTGACAGAGGCACTGTCCAACACCATGTTCTCCAGAAGCCGGCTGTCACTTAGATTCCTGTGCAGCCTCTCCCCAGGCCCCCCTCTGGCCAACACGGCATAATCCACACAATCCCTGTCAATCCGATTAGATGCCCTTAGGGTGGCCAATGCAAAGCTCTTCTCCAATGCAGGTAGTGGCCCCATGGGCTGCACCGGAGACAGACGCACCTTGGAGGACCTCACCCGTTGCTCTGTGGGGTCACTTTTCTGGTTGTGGGGCCTCCTCTCATACTCTGAGAGGCTGTTGCCCCTGTCCCGAAAAATGGGGGATCCTGTCACAGTACCAGGAAGGGGTCCCATAGCAGAGCCATGGCTGTTCCTGAAGGTGGCAGCACTGCTGGGAACAAACCCACCTGGAGCTGGAATTGTCTTGTCCTCTTTAAGGGAGTCTGTGGAGGAGCTCTCAGCTGGGTCACTCAGACTCTCCTGGCTGCTTCTCAGTCTCCTGCCTCTCACTGTCTCATCCACTGAGCCATTCTTGTTGGCCTTCGACAGCCTGGGTAAAGACGGTGGGCGAGGCTGGTAAGGACTGACATTACCCTCTGAGTCCTTAGGGACCTGGGGGAGTTTGAGGGCGTCATTGAGGTCCTTGTGGGTTTTGGCGTCTACCAAAGGGGCTTTGAGTGGCCTGCTGTCATTGACAGCTGAATCCCCTTTATCAAGAACTCCACATGACTGAGAGGGGCTGCTGTCCTCCCCATTCTCAGTCATCCTCACGTCCACCTGCTGTGGTCAGGTGGACTCCGTTTTCTCATCGCTAGCTGACAACAACCTGAAAAGACAGGGTTAACGTTAGAATATGACTCACTGAAATGCTGAGTTGGCTAAAGTTAACATTGCAAATCTACGTTTAATTTAGTTAACTGGTTGGTTCATAAGTTAATGTTAACTGCTATTCCATTGTATAATAAGATAAAACATAACGTTACCTAGTAACGTTAAATAGGTTAAGTAGCCTTGCGTACCTAACTGTAAAATACAAAACAATGCCAATATTACAAGAAGCGCAAGCGACCTGGCTAAGATCGAAGAAAATTAAGCAAAGCCAAGCCGTTCCTTTTCCCTTTCTTGCTGTCACAAAAATATCTGATTTCTTCAAACATCTTGTAACGTTAGCCAGCAAGTTTACAGTTTACGTGCTAACGTTAGCTAACTACTCCAACTAAATTAACGTTACCCAAAGCTAAACAATATTAGCTTAGCTGACTAGTTTATACGCCAGCTACTTGTTAGCAAAATTAGCAAGCAGCTAACGTTAGCAAGACATTTAACTTACTGGCAGCTGCCATTGTATGCAATTCGTTTTTATTTGTGTTTATAGCCACGCAAACGTAACGTTGCCAATCGTTTACCTGTAACAGACGGACAGAAAGAGGGGACAGCCGCAGTGAACCTTGCTATTTCATTATTTCCATGTTTGCTGTTATTTAGCTCTCAGGTTAGCTCCAACGTTAGCTCGATGAGCAGCGACTTCCTTAGCAACGTTTGTCAACATAGTTTTTGTTACCAAGAGAGTCATGTTAGTAAGCAGAGCGGGTGTCACAGCGCCCCCCTCTGCCGAGCACTCCATGTACCACGTTCCATGTAACACATGTAAAGCAACTAAACGAGAACACCGTTTTCCACATATTATTCTCATAACTCTACACGTATCCCAATAAAGAAATACTGATGACTATTTTTCTTTGACTCCGTCTTTATTGGCATGAATGGAAGAGAACTAACATTTCCAAACATCTTTCATGTCACTGGGTATTTGCTCCATTGCATTTCCCTTATAGGTGCATCATATAAATAAAAAATGCAATGAATGCATGACTTGAAGCAATACAAATAGAAGAAACCAAACTACAGAAATTTGTTTCTCTCTCTCTCTCTCTCTCTGGCTCAAACACTTAAAATTCGAGATTACAATAGGCTACAACACAACTTTATCACATATGGGGCAATTTTAAGGATGGAAGTGTAACTGGGGGTTTTCACTGATCCAGTCCAAAGCTAAAGGAGGCAGCATATTGAACTTTCTGTTCAGACTATTCCTTTCCAATAGGATCAAAGCAATTTGTGCTTAAAATTCTGATCCGGACAAGACTGTGCTGACTCAAATCACACTGTGTGTATGTAACACCCCCCACCCCCCTCCAAATTACTCCCCTAGCTTGTTGTTGTGAATGAGAATAAGTTCCTGGTTAACTTTCCTGAATAGGGTCTATGAACCAGGATTTTATCATATTATCTACTACAAGAAGGGAAAGTCCTTAGTAGGGAATAAATTTATCTTTTACACCCTCAGGCATTATGTTTTTATCTGTATTAAAGAATACAGTTCATAATTTACAGATATCAATGCCTTTTAAAATAAAGGCATAAGTGATGCCCTTAGGGGTTTTTTTTGTATGAAATTTCACAAATTATTTTTGCTGTGATGTCATAGAAAACATTGTTATCCATAGACTATATTAAAGAAAGTTTTCTTTCTTTTTTTTTTCTTATTATATTATTTTAGTGGCATTTACATCTGACTGGTACTAATTAACATAATATAAACTAAGATATTCAACAATCTGTTCAGTGACTTGAATTTATTTCCCCAAACCTTATGCGTGAAACAATGAAAATTCATTATTTCCTCATTATTTCCTACTCACTGTGTCCTTGGGCATCAAAAATCATAATTGTAGTGTAAATTTTTGGCTTTTCATTAGGTAGTACTCTTTTTTCCAGTGCTTATGGTTATAGAAAAAAATTACTGCTATACATATATAGTGTGTTTTCTACACATATATTTTAATGGGACATTTTCATGAAACATACAAGAGCAGACATGGAGTGTATAGGTTAACTTTACAATATACTGAGCCCTGTCCCTTTCCCAATGGTGCCCTATTCGACAAGCATTGCTGTCAACGACAAAAAAAAAAAAAAAAAAACATTCTTGCTGACAAAACACTGTATGTCATCCAGCAAATAATGTCAAGGTGAGATCAGCGATTGTTAACCCTTTCAAAGCGGGCTTTGTGTGACCATGTGTTGCACAAGAAACAGCCTCTGAAAGGACTTTTGAGGCCTCCCTGTGCACAAGCCCTCTGTGCTCTATAGATTTCTATGGCATGTTGCTGGCTCAGGGGGTTTAGACAATGGGCCAGTCTGCCGGTTAGGTATAAAAGGAAAGGGTTAACCAAGTAGGGGTACAGTTCAGTTCAGGAGCAAGAGCAGCAGCAGTTCCACCAGCAGCAGCAGCAGCAGCAGCCCACTGACCAACAAAATGACCTCCACCGGAATGAACATGATGAGCAAGGTAAACTCTCTCTTTCTCTTTCTTTTATTAAAACATTTATGCGCTATATTTGGCCTGAACACGTCCTTATTTTCCTGATAGAGCCGAACCAAAGCCTTTGCCTCTTCCCCCCCCAGATCATCTTCTACGAGGAGAGGAACTTCCAGGGCCGCTCCTATGAGTGCATGAGCGACTGTCCCGACATGTCCTCCTACCTGAGCAGGTGCCACTCCTGCAGGGTGGAGAGGGGCTGCTTCATGGTCTACGACCGCACCAACTTCATGGGTAACCAGTACTTCATGAGGAGGGGCGAGTACGCCGACTACATGAGCATGATGGGCATGAGCGACTGCATCAGGTCCTGCCGCATGATCCCCATGGTAAGAGCACAGACCGGGTTAGATTTACTGTAGGGGGTGCTTCTGTTTCAAAATCAAGCCATCCTCTAAGATAGATATAGCTAATGTAAAAGTTGGTTAATAACTGAAACCCTCTGTTTCTCTTCTGCCCCACAGTACAGAGGTTCCTACAGGATGAGGATCTACGAGAGGGAGAACTTCGGAGGTCAGATGTACGAGCTGATGGACGACTGTGACAACATCATGGACCGCTACCGCATGTCCAACTGCATGTCCTGCAACGTGATGGAGGG
>OMKZ01035632.1:20749-36249 GCA_900302535.1 Neoniphon sammara | reverse complement strand
CCACTGGCTGATGTACGAGCAGGCCCACTACAGAGGCAGGATGATGTACTTCAGGCCCGGCGAGTACAGGAACTTCATGAACATGGGCATGAGCGGCATGAGGTTCATGAGCATGAGGCGCATCATGGACTCCTGCTACTAGACTCTCTTTGCACTGAATAAAACTGTCCTAACCTAAGCTGTTGGTGTGTTCAAGTCTTTATTTAACTTTTATTTATCCAGGGAAGGTTTAAAAGGCAGACATGCTCTTTTTCAGCAGTGCCTCACTTCACATTCATGCAGTTACATACATTCACCATCTGAAAGCTGCCCAGAGCACTGCAGCCCTCTGCTGTCTGTTGAGTTTCTGCACTGGAGCAACTGGGAATTCAGAAGGGCACTGAAATATCAAGGTCAAGGTCAAATTTATTGCTACAGCACAACAAAACATGTTTGGGTTACACTTTATTTTAATCTCCCATTTACCATAAATGGTGAATAAACATGTTAAAAAGCACTTTAACGGGGCGCTCCGGTGGCTCACTCCGTAGAGCGCGTACCATGTAATTGCAGCGGCGCAATAAAGCAGAAATGCCAAAAAAATAACCTTAAAAAAAAGCACTTTAACAAATGCTTTCTAACACACTATAACATAGTTGTAAGCACATATAATCATGTCATTAACATTTATACACATGTTTTAAACCACCTGTGTTTACCTACAATTTCATGTCAAAATGGCTGCTGTGAAAAAGGTCTATAGATTTGGTGAGAGATTAATTACAAGAACAAATAATGGAGGGTAGTATCCTTCTTCTGTTGGGCATTTGAAATGATGTGTTGGGACTTGTTCTGATAGGCTGTACACCCACCCACACACCCACACACACACACAGCTTGCATTCAATGAGCATGCAGCAACAAGAAGGTTGGTACGGTTGGCAGGTGTGCGCAATAGATCTGATTCTCATAAGGGCTGTTTAAAAGTCTGAGCAGCCTTTGCATGTGCAGCTAAAGTAGAGATAAATACTGTTCAGACTGTGACATGAATGAATCCCTTTCCTTATCCCTATAATACTATCTTTGTGCCACTGAAACTCATAGCAGATTCAAAGTGACCATATTTTTTGGAGTGGGAACCCAAGGAAGTTTAGACTGATCCTAATTGGAATTTAAACTGTTGTGTCTAATGTCTTACATAGTAAACTTGGACATCTTCACATAAATACTGGAATAGTTGAGATTCTCTGGTTATATTAACACCGCCCTCCTTTGGCTTCAATCTTGGTCTGAGTTGTTATGAGGTGTAAATATTGATTTTATACTTTCCTTTCCTTTAGCCCTGTTTCCATTAGGAACACAATAACAGACCAGTCACACCAGTAGATACACACATACACATAAACACAGACCTAGATACACATGTGTGTATATGCAAGTGCACACATATGAGGTTAAGTGTTTTACAATGAAATTATAAATTATACATATGTGGTAACAACATACTGTGGGCAAGCAACTTAGGATACATTTATTTTTTATTATTTCCAATACTTTTTTGAAACAGCAACGCCAAGGTAACAGAGAAGTGTCATGCAGTCTGCTCAGAGTGGCTTGTCAAGTGGCTTACTTTGCTGTTGTATAAGTTTATTTTCCAGGTCTGAGTTGTTTGGCTTCAGGCCATGCACCTGAACAGAAACACTGGCTGTCATTGAGTTCAGACATTTTTCAAAGCTGCAAAACAGTGCCATCTGCTGTTGAACTCACTTTGGTTCATATACATGGGTCCTTGTTTGCAGGCTTTAGGGATCAATTACATAAATCAAAATAAAGTATCATTAGCCCTGTATTAGCTCTCTGAGTTGCTCACTTGGAACTTGATTAAACTGCTGTGTTCTGATGTATTTTGCCATAATGATATAGAAAACAGGGATGAAACATATATGGAAAAATCATATTGCAAGCCATGAATTTAATCATTAAGAAATCATACCGTATATTATAATTTCTATAACTTTATACTCTTTATATTATGGGTCTGTCAAAAATCCTCATTTACCTTGCAGCCAAATAGCAAAATTCAGAGGACAATTTAATTCTATGCATGTATAAAATTTGCTCATCTCTGCCTCACATATGCTCACTAAAATTCATCCTGCAGTCTGAAAAAGAGACGAAGTTTTCTGTTAAAAGGGACATTGTAGAGGCACATATTTCATTCCCTGTCTTCACCTCTCTCTCTCTCTCTCTCTCTCTCTCTCTCTCTCTTCCTCCAGAGAGCGTCCAATCCAGCGAGCGAGGGGGAATCGATGCGCTGATACGAGATTCAGCCTAATGAGGATCAGAAACATCTTAATAAAGACCCATAATCCACCACTTAATCCCTCATTACAGAATCATCTGCATTCACCGGGCCTGCTGCATACCGCCGCAGTGACGGCACATTCAGGCGCATTGTTCTGCCGCGCCTCATCCCTCACCCAGGGCTACGTCTCCCTTTGTCTCCCCTCGGTGTCAGTTATATTTGATCCCCTCTCATTAGACTTTTAGACGAGATGAGCCGAAGGGCCTGAAAATAGTGCTTTTGTGTGCACTTCTTTGCTATCTCCCGTCTGAAATGGAAAATGAGACATATGCTTAATGAGGAAAGAGATGGACTGGGACCCGCCGTCCGACACAGAGATAGGCGGGGTATTGTGTGGGTAAAGTGCTGTGACCGATACCGTTAAAGGACACACGTTCCCGGCGACGACAATGTCAGTGACGATGACTTCTGAAAGTGCGGAACTGTTCTGAAGTGGGACAGACGGATTAAAGTTTAATGAGGATCCCCGCAGAGCCACCGAGCCCGTGTGTTTCATATTTTAACTCGGCATTAACACAGAGGTGGAGAAATTTTAGGCTTGATTTCTGCATACATGGGGGCAGACTTGACCACCTGATTACTGCACTCATAACTCCAGTTTTATGGGTATATATCTATGGTGTTTTCACTTCAACTGAATGATTACATGGTCATCTATGGGTCGACAAAATGTTCTTAAAAAAAAAAAAAAAAATCAATCTAATACCAAGGCTCTTTCACTCAGTTACTGAAAAGTTTAAATTTTGGAGAAATGTGTTTTTTACCTGGCAGTCCAATTGTACTAATTATAGTAATAATTTGTGAGATTTCATTAAGTAAATGACATTTTCTTTATTACTGTTTTGATACAACAGCTTACTGATAAAACAGAATAGTGATGCCCATGAAATTTTTTACATTTGCTGCTCTACAATAAGGAGTTAAGTCTCTCATTTGTTGCCTTGATGCATAATGATTTAATAGCAATATTTGTATTAATAAACTGTATTAATAAGTCATTTTGCATCAGGCTGTGACCTCTCTTCTTCACGTCCATGTTTTTATTTATTTATTTATTTTTTACCATGGTCAGCACCTCTCCAACACTGGTATGCACCCCTCCACTCATTTTGTCTTGCTGTTCTCAAAATGAGTGTCCAGTTGGTCTTTTCTGGAAACAATCCTCAGATACAGAGAGAAGTGATGCAAGCAACAGCAGTTTGTCTTTAATCAAGAGAAGAAGAACTGGGTAGTTAGTTCAAGCTTGTTGAAATTACTCCTCTTAGCCAGTGTGTTGACTGAAATGCAACACAGGTGTTTACATTATGTTTGCTCATCATCCCCTTTCTCTTCTCAAACTTTTCCCTTCTGTTCCCTCATATCCATCAAGTCGAGTAGCATGCGGGTAAGGCAGGTGGATGGGAACAGGCAGCATCAAAATGCAATGCCAAATCAGCCCCATCCACAACAAGAGCTCTCAGGCAGACAGATGCCTTTCAGTTTACACTAACGAAGGAGGTTAATATAGAATTATGTGTTGGGAGAGGGAGAGAAATCTTTTTCTTTAGGTGAAGCTGTGAGATGATCCTTGCGAGGGCTGGATAATTAGCCCCACGAAGGTGTGGAGAAGGCTGATTCTTACCCCTCCCTCCACATTAGTCTGTACTGAGGTGAGCAAAGGGTGGAGGGGGATAAAACATAACAAATAAAACTCATTAAAGGTGCCTGTGTGGCTAAAAATCCCCCTCTGCAGTATACTTATGCACCGCAGACATGATTAGCTCTGGTCAAGGGAGCCATCGTTATTCTGCCTGGATATGAACGCAGATCAAAGCCTCGTGTAGTTTATTGTCTTTTTAACCTGAGGGAGGAATCGTAACATCAGAGCTCCCTCTTTGGCAGGTTTCCATTTTCCCCAGATCTCGCCCTTTGGAGACCCAGAAAATCATTGCACATAGCAAATCTGAAGTCTGAGATGAAAAAAACAAAACAAAACCCAAATGATTTCTTCAATGATGCACCCATGGCATTTTGGTTGTTAAGAATGGTGTTAATGTTTGATGCTGCAAAATAAACGTGGGTTCATTTGAGGCTGTTTGCCTTGCAGGGGAAGTTGTTTTCAGATGCAACAAGTCACAGCAACTTCAGCGTCAAGCTTGGAGGCCTGTGTTTCTTTCCCATGGCTCCTACCTGCACTCTTAGTTACATGTTGCACATTGACACACAACACCTATAAGATATCAGATTGTCGAGTTTAAGAATATGTTGCAAGGAATTCCATGAATCTGGGGCACAGTGTCTTAAAGCAGAAGCAAAGGTAAAGATCTTTGTTCTGATCTTTGTTCAGAGGCTTAAATCATTGAGACATTAACCTATAAGAGGTATTTTTAAAGTTGTAATTGGTCCAGGTGATGCTAGATCTAACTGCCCTATATACTGTTGGATGTACAGTGCATCAGATTTGAAGCATGTAAAAGCTTATTCTGCAAAGTAAATAGTAACTACAGCAACCAAAAAATATACTGCATTGAAAAGTATGAAATGTCACAAGATGGGAATAAATGTACTTAGTTACTTTCCACTTCTGAAAGATAAACATGACATTTGAAACTGTATTGCACAGTTGCACTGAGATTAATTTTGTTTATGAGGGTGGATAAATTCAGACAGGCATGTTGACTAATTGTCATTAACTTGAGCTAATCTTCATGTGGTGGTCTGAGATAAATTTGAACACTTCCAACAGCCTTTGCACAAAATCGACCGTACAGTCTAGAAAGCATTGTTGTTACAAAGTGAGATTATGCCGTGTGGACTGACCAACACCTCACTGGTTTGAGAGCCTGCGGCAGTTGACCGTGGAGGCTGAATCTTCCCCAGAGGTGATGTTTTGCTCCGACATGCTGGGTGTAATCCACACCAATCTCCTGCCTCATTTCACACACAACTCATTTGCATCAGTGATCCTGCAGGTCTGCGCTCCCCGAGGTGGCGTGGGGGGCAGGCAAAGTTCCAGCACCATGAACCTGCTAATCTCCGCTCCAACATCAGTGTTTCTAATTAGGGCAGTACGGTTCTTCTCCTTAGGTATGAAGGCCTTCATGTGCCCTGACAACTTGAACTTGACTGTTTAAATTACTCTATTTACATCCCATTTTCCCATCCCTCTCTCACACAGCCACCCCCTTGTTTTTAGCTGTTTATAGCTAAAAGACAGGGGCAGGTGCAGGGTTTCCCCCTCAGGGCATGCTCACAGGCGCGTGTGTGTGTGTGTGTGTCCATATGAGTGTGTAAGTGTGTAACGGCTATCATAGAGAGCATGTGCCAGCAAACATTCTGTACACTAATCACACATGATAGCATCTCCGGCAGACAGACAGCAGGCACACGTTAGAGGCCTGAGGCACTAGAGCACTGGGCTAAATGAATGACTTCACAATGACACACACACACACACACACACACACCTATACAGATAGAACGACACAGGTATGCTGTCATGCACAAATGGCAATAGACACTCAGAAACACTCATGCACGCCCATGCATGCCCACTTTAAAGGAACAGTTCACCCAGAATACAAGAAAAAACATATCATCCCACAATGCAATCTATCTATCTATCTATCCTGATGTTTCTTGTGATTTGGAGAGGTTTCTAGTCAGCTGCAGTCACGCCTGTCTCCCTTCAACCCAAAAAGGTTGTGATGGGTATTTGTTTGTCAAAAATTTACATGTGAAAAAATACAACAGCTCTTTCCAGAAACAATCATATGAAAACCAAGCTTTTCCATTGCCCTCAGGGATGAAGAGTTTTGTTAAGAACTATTTCCTGCCAAAGAACACCGGCAAACTGTATCCATCCGCCCCCTACAAGTACAAATTAGAGGCGGATAGATATAGTATGCTGGAGTTTTACAGCTAGATTCAAACCAGAAACCTCGCCAAATTACACAGAAACTATCTGGTCAATAGTCAATAGGTCAATAGACTTATCCTTCATTGCATGAAGGATAAGTCTGTTTTTTGCATTTTGGACGAACTGTTTCTTTAATGCTTACGTTAACGTGGCTCCATCTGTTGTCGAGGAATATATACATTTATACAGAGTTTATAACTCATGCCTGCATTTAATGACTGCACAATGGTCAGTCTGTCTTAGCTAAATAAACAGATGAGAGTTTAGATCATTTTTTTAATAATCTATTTGCTTGGATTTGGTATCAGTCCCCCTGCTCAGACTAATCACAGCACACCGCCAGCCATACAGTTGCTCCCTCCTGTTGCTTCCTGTGCCTCGCTAAACTATCTCCCCCACTGTTTCCAGTCATCACTGATAATGACCGCGCACTGTAGCTGGAATGTGGGGCTCTGGCGCTGCGTGTTTCCCTCCATGTGTTTGTCCTCGCCTGCTTCTTCCCTTTGTTTGTTGCAGTTGGAAGCCTTGGGAAAGAAACAAACACTGGAATCTAGTCGGCACACAACACCAGATACCCAGGAAGCGGGGAATGGAGAGTGGATGTGGCAGGAATGGGATAGAGCGGAGTCTTTTGTGTCCCATTGTGTGTCCCCCCCTCGCCCCCCTCGCCCCCCGTGCATCGGTCAGCGCTACAGGGGTCAGACACTGACCTCTGGCTTTTGACCCAGCAGACATAATAGACTGAAAGGTCAGGTACGGCTCTCACTACTAATATGGATAGTATTGCTGGCTTGATGACACATGAAAGACATTTCAAGACAAAGTTGAGTTGCTGTCAGTCAATTTTTTTTGTCATTGTCACAGATGAAGTGAGTACTCTGGGCTGTTTTTTTGCACATATCAGTTTTCAGACTATTTTTTCTCATCTAACTATTAATAATAACATCAGCAATAATATCAGTATCTAAGCACTCTTTTATCTTTTTTTCTTTGTTGCTTCTTAACTATAAAGGATTGTCAGTGATTAAGTTGGTGAAAATTTTTTTACATTTTATGTTTTTCACATTTATCAGATGCTGTTATACAGTGAGTCAGAATGAGTAGAATAATTATAGTGCAGTGATTTTCAAAACAGGGACCAGGGACCCCCAAAAGTCCGTGAGGGATTTCCAAGGGGTCCTCATCAAAATTAGCAATAGTTTCATATAGTAATTTCACTTTAATTTAATTCACCAGAAATTTTTACAATACAAAACAGTTTTAATCTTACATTTTAATCTTCCCACTATATTCAAGTAAGATAATCTAATACTTAACACAAACCAAAATATCTTTTCATATCTGGGTGACTGGGTCCCTATAAAATCACATAAAATGGAAGTCCAAAGTGTAATGAAAGTCAGCTTGGCGGTCTGGACTATGAAAAAGTTTGAAAACACCTGCTATTGTCGAAAAGCTTCAGTGCCTACACAACAAGCTCTTTCAATACCAAAGTCTATTTATCACTGCCTCAGCTTAGTCGACATAACATTTTACAAGGTCTTCTGGTTTGGCAGCTTTGATTTCTGGGTGTGTGAAAACTCACAGGATGTACATACCATCATGAGCCATTTTCTGGCTGGACTGTTTCTGGACTCTTGGAAATACCTCCATCTCCATTTAGTCCTGGACTTACCTGTGTTCAGTTTGCTCAAATGAGGAACTGAAGCACCAGGTAGCCGAAGGAGCTCTTTATGACCTTAGATTAAGGGCCCTCCTCATTGAATTAACCTCTGGCCTTTGTCGCTTTAGGTACTTAGCACTTTGAGAAAGTAAACATTTACAAACCAGCAGCTGAATATGTTCACTCACCAAATAAAGGTCAGAGTGTCACAGCTATAAAGATATTTATCTACGGTGAAAAGAGTCACAGTTGCTTTCAGTAACATCATTACTTTTCTGACTTATTCAGCATGGTCTATTTATTCTTTATCTTGCATTAATATTACCTGTAAGATTCTCAATTATACCCGGAGGTGAATTTCAGTATAATAATTAGGTATAATAGGTCTTAGGCTCTGGTCAGGCTTTTTATTTCTATGAGAAAGGATCCGCCTCAACCAATAAATCTACATCACAAATCTATGTCCAAGTCTACAGAGTCAACCCCAGGCAGTTGCAGTGCTGAAGACCCTAATGGGGCCCTGATGACCCTCAGTGACCTCTGACCTATGTCCTGAGTCCGGGGCCTTTAATAAAGCCTCCACAGATCAGTTCCATATGGTCAGAGAGGAGCCTGGCGGAGCCTATCATGAGGTAATTTCATTAAAAGTGCCCTGGCTTCTGGTTCACTGGAACATACCAGAGTTTATGAAGATGCAAACATGATCAAAGGAGTTATTAACTGTATCATAAATTACACAGTACATGTACAATTTGGCGATAAGTTTCCCTTTGATCCTGGATTTGGCTAATGCTCATAATTTTACTGCACACTTAAGTTCTTACTTGTGCTGACTTTTATTCCTGGAAAATTTAGAATGTGAATTTTATAGCCTCATTAAGCTGAGGCACGATTCAACCAGCCAAAGACCAAGACTTTCTAAACTCCTAAACACATTAAAAGGTTATTGCCATCCGCCTTATCTGTGTGTGTCTTCAAGAATACAGTGACAGATTATCAGTATCTGAGAAGTTCATGGCTCAGACCGTGTTGTTGACACAGCTGCAGCCTGGGCGTAAACTAACGTGCTCAGGATGCACCACACTCCTGCCTGCCAGCCTGCCAGGCTCGCAAAAACACAAAGACTGGAAAGATTTTTCTTTTCCCACCCAAAGTGAAAAATTAGTCCAGGGAATGTTCTAACTTTCTCTGACCTGCAGAGGAAAAGTCAGCAAGTTCAATTTTAGTCACTGAGGACATTTTGTCAGCATTGGATCAGAGTTAAAGTGGCCTAAAAGGACTCTTAGTGGATAAATCACCACATTTCCAAAGATCTTCTCACAAAACATTTAGCCAGGTAGCAAGAAAAAAGCTTTTTTCTCAGGTTCGCACTCTGAGAAGCAACTTTATTTTGTCAATGAAGGGCCAACACTGCTACCATAATGCTTACTATAGATATTTACAATCATACCACTGTCTACTTTTCGAGAGCAGATGCTTATACTGCTAAACTTAAGGATACAAGACAGTAAAGCTTGGCCTTCCATGGTCAGTTCATTGCACGATATGTGAGTCTGATATGCTTTCATAGCCAGAAGGGGGCAGTGGTGCTATTACTCTCACTTACACACTGAGTAATCTCAGATGATGTTGGTCTAAAAGAGAGAGAGAGAGAGAGAGTTACTTGTAATGCTTCAGAGCACACTCACAATATCTCTTTCACAAAGCCAAATATCTGAAACAAAACCCGACAAGGAAGCCAAAATTTGACCCTTTTGTCAACAGCAGGAGCAGATCCCAGTTCTGAGACGCCGCTGGTATCTTTCTATCTGGTCTGTGTATCAGAGTTTCAGTGACAGGGAAGCCCTGCCCTGTAGGCAGATAGCGAGAGGAAGGCACCATGATGGAGAAACTACCCTTTGTCTCCCCCGTGCCTTGTCCTCCAGCCGTCCTCAGACATTCAGCCTTGTGTGGGCGTGGGTGTTAATGTACCCAATGACAATGGTATCAGGTGGGCGCTCCACAGGGACACGGGGTCTCAGATCTATATTTAAGACTGCTTAACCCTCCAACATGTATCCCTGTGTTGTGTTTCAGGGGAGTATAAGTTTTCTGTATTGTTGTGTGAGGGTCGGGGGTTGATTTGCAAAAGGATGTTCTCATTGCAAAGTGTAACAGGTGCTGCATGGAGGGAGCTTCCCCAAGGACCGATAGGGAAGACATTTAAACTCTGCACCATGCAGAGTTTACATGCCTGTAAATAGAATATCTGAGAGGATGTTTCATGGCAGTACAATACATGCAACAAGCTAGTGCAGCGCTAAAAATGGACAATTGTCTGCAAATGGCTCCCTGTTGTCTCCTGAGTAAAGATGCATCTAGTCTGCGCTCGGTGTCAGGTGTAACCCAGCAGAAAATACATAGAGCCTGCAGTCTACTGTCACAACCCTTGGAAAAAAGAATTAGATTTCAGTGTGCTTCTTGTGTACTTACATATGAGCAGTTTACATTTATTTTACTTGCATAGAGTACACTTGAGAATAACACAATGTGGCTTACAGTAGTACTTTTAATGACACTAGAAGTTTACTTTAAATACAGTAACTTGTTGTTCAGTAACAACCGTTGGTCTTCTCTGTATTTGCATGATTTCTCCATCTTTCAGCATACTGGAACAGCTGCACTTAACCCTCAATGCAAATAAGCAATGAAGAAAATGAATGTGTGTAAGAGAAGTGAGCGCTTGAATTCACCCAGAATTACACTTTTAGTGTTTGTATAAGTGAACATCAAGTGGACTATTTCAGTCCCATCAAGTATTCTGGTTGTGTACCCTTGGTTAAGTACACTTACTGTACAATTATGCTTTTATAAACTAAAAAGTGGACAAATTTAGTCCCAAAGAATAACAAAAACACACAGTTATAACTACATTCATAGTTCTCTGGAATTATCATACTTTTTATTCTTAAGTACACTTTGAAAAGAAAAACTTAAAGCATAGTATGTTTTCATGAGGGAACCTCAGACAGTGTTTCAGTCTGACATGAGTCTTTGTCAGACAGACAAACATAACAAACTTGAATGCATATAAATACTTCCAGTCATTTTATTATTCCAAGTTGGCACTGGGTATCAGTAGAGTGATTTGCTAATTCTACACACATACTGATATATAATAAACATTAAGTGGTTGTAAATGACACAAAATGGAATTGCACAAAAAAATTTTGATTTTTAATACAAAGTTTATTCAGCACACCAAGAAAGAGGCACATTAGTTGTTGTGCCCTGCAACATAATTTCTACTGGAAAGAAGCTTTTTATGGTGAGGAATTACTTTGAATGGTATATTTGTAGACACTCAAATTGAAATGGGGGAGACATAAGTGAAATGTAAGTTTGCCTAAAGCTTACAAATCAATCAAGTGTCTCATGACTCAAACACTCAGTAAAGGTCAGAGTGCCAAAAAAGAGTCAAGGTGCCAACAGGCGGTTTCTTCTTCTCTTCCTTGTTCTCTTGATTTCACAGCTGAGAGACAAGGCCACTGGAGAGAAACAAGAGGGTTCATCCTCTGCTCACATTAATCTATCCCAGAGTTAATCATTAACGTCCTGCTGGCTGATGCCCCCGTCACTGAAACGCATTAACCTCGGTCAGAGTGAAGACGCTTGAATAGCCACTGAGAAAGCATCACTAGTGTGGTTTTACTGCATGACCTGACTCAAAAGGAGAGAGAGACGAGAAAAACAGTCAGCATCACTTAAAACTAGAAGCACAAACCTTTGCCAATGCTAAACAATTCTCCAACTTGCTGTTATACTCAATTACATTATTCCTATCTCTTAAATTTTTAAGTTAAATTGATTTTTTCACCTTGCAAGCATACCTTTAGGATTTGGAATCAAGTCTATATCTTTATTAATTTCATAGTAATGGACAAAAATAATCATCATCGATTGGCAGAAATCCCAGATCCAGATCTGGATCCAAATCATACAAATTGCAAAATATACTCAGCTCCTTGGCTTAAGGCAACTTGTCCATCACAATTCATGGTAATCCATTCATACGTTTTTGCTTTCAGACAGACAAACAAACTCATAAACATAAGCTCTTTGGCAGAGATGATAATGACTAGCTAATAGTCTGAGTGTAGATAAAGCGCAAAGCTTGGGCACTGGACAAAATGTACTTGGAGAACACATCCACATCTTAGAATGAGGATGTCACCAAGGACCTTACAGTAACCAGTCCACAGTAAGGACCTGAAGTCCTCTGGCATTATTCACAAAGGATCTGAGGTCATTTCCTGTTGTGCTATTCCTGATGCTATCAGCCTGACTAGCCCGACGGTTGTTTTCCATCCATTCAGGAAGTTCTTACTTAATTTGTTATGCCTCCATCACCTCCTCTCCTTTTTTCTTATTCCCAAAGAAAACCCAGCACAGGCTGGCCCGGCACTTATCACTCGGGGACTTTAAAGATGTTTATTTACAGATCATCAGGGAGCTTGGGAAGAGGCCTCAAAGACGGCTGCCTGCTGGTCTTCAAACCCTGAGATTCGCTCCCTTGGCACGGCGTCGGAGGGCACGCCCCCCCGGTCACGTTTGATGGGTGTCGACAGCCACTCGCAAGGCTTCAAAGGGTAGTGTGGCGGCTGCAGATGTGTGACTGCTCACGGCGCCCTAATCTGTTCAGAGGAGGGGATCCAATCCGGATCTTTTTCATCCAGCCGCACAGAGACAGGGCTTTTTCCAAGGGGCCTGCTGTAATACAGTGCATTAGTGAGATAAAGGCCTCTCCTCACAGCTGTCTCATGCTGACAGCCTCTTGGAAAAACTGGCTCGGGGTGGATCTGGGAGGATCCCTTCCTCCTCTCTTGCTGTATCCCCTCCACAGGTCTCTCTCTCTCCCCGCTGCCTCACTCTCCTTTTCAACCCTTGAGCTGGGGCCTTCTTATTTTGCTCATCTCTTTTATCATTTTTATGATAGGTTCTCCCCACGGTACTAGTTCATAACACTGTTCGGTTCACTGCAAAGCCAAAGCCCGTTTCAAATTTTTCTCAGACATATAAACTACCAAAACAGAATAGATGAAAAAATGCAAGACCTCTTGACACGGGACTTTTGGTGGCTTAGGACACAACTCAGATTCTCAGAGACAGGGACGCAAAGCCACTTCGGATTGGAGCGACCGCAAGGCTAGCAGCTGTTATTGGCCAATAAGAGCGTGTTGGGACTTTTGTGTATGTATTTATAGAGCAGGGGAGGCAGAGTGATGGTTTGGAGTCTTCCCCTCCTCGGTAGACTGGCAGCAGGCGAGACAGGACGAAGACAGGGGGACATCCAGCCAGCCAGCCAGCCAGACCATGGAGGAAGGGAAGGAGGGATGGAAGGAGGGAGGCCGGGCTCCAGACGTCACATCTGCCACCACTACTCCCCAGGGGCCTCCAGGGCATGGGAACCTCGCTCCTCTCCACACCCCCCCCCAACCTCCACCCCTCCTCCAGTGCTCCAACCAGTTCCCCCATCGGCCTGGGACCTGGTCTGCCTGGATGGGACCCCAGTTCTCCCACTCGTTTCCCTTGTTTTTGCTCTCTCTCTAACTTCTGTTGTTGTTTTCATCTCGCTTTATCTCTTTCTCTCCTCCTCCTTTAGTCGCATCAACCATTACCCACCCCACAATAATAATCATTATCACATTTGTAGATGTCAAGGGAAAAGTCAAAGCCCTGATTAACCCACTGAACTATGATTTTCCCATCTTCTTTCTTCCCTTCTTCCTTGCTTCAAAGTTGGAACAAACTATTTTTCCATACTGTATGACAACATCACATACATATTCTGTATCTGCTGGTTGCAACACTTCAGTGAATCATGCTTATATTTAGTGAAATATTCAAATCTAAGATGCCATTGTTTTAGGGCTACACCGTTTAATCAAATGGAGAATATCTAGATGTCTTGTGTCATTTTATACACATTTTCCTGTAATTCAATGAGACATATTTGGTATCTTTGGGAACCTTGGGATCTCCACTAGAATTTAAAATAAAGTTCTGTGGGTTTGAACAAAACTTGGCCATGCAGCATGCATTTATAATGACAAACCCACAAATGGGACTGGCAGGGTTGAAGTGAAGGGTCTACGGTGTATGTCTCTGTTTTCTAACATGCTTTTGTGCAAGTGTGCTTATCTGTACTTGTGTGGGAGCATATGGGTCATTTTCTCCTCCCAGTCCTCCACGGCTGTAGGTGATAATTGAAAGGAGCTCGAGGAAGCTTTCATCTCTGACAGACCCAGCGGAGCTCCTGGCGGGAGCCACTGGTTGTTTCCCTGTCAGCCCTCCTCCCTCTGTGGCGAAGCACTCTGTGATGTTATGTTCTTATAAGGGTGCGATCACACCTACGGTTCGCTTTCTTTGGCGCCAGCCGCAATGGAAAAGTTTACTTTGTTGCATTTTTGTGATCGGTTCATTTAAGTTCATACTGCCTATTCACATGGCCTCTAAACAAAAGTCACATGGACACAGAGGTGGGTTGCTTATTGAAAAGTTTTGATAACCTGTCATCCTGTGAGGTTCAAGATTTCGGTGTTGGTGGGAGTCAAAACAAATATGATTCCACTCCAATTAAGTTTAAGTATGATAAGCATAGGGATGATGGACTTTTATGCACCCTTTGTTGTATTTTACTCTCCTTGGCATTCATGCTATTTAAGAACACATAAAGAAATACCTGAATGTGAGCATCAGGTGAGACAGTGGCTTGACTTTGTTCTTTGATACTAAAGAATTTTCAGTTGATCCCATCCCCGTCCCAAGTTTGCCCTTGGATCATTTTGTTGTGCTGGACTTTCCAAATGTGAGTAACTGCTGGCTATCAGATTTCAACATTCATCTCCTTTTACCCAGAAAAAAAGGATTTTTTAATATATTTTTTTCCTGTAGTTTGTTTGGATTAGGTTCTCACTCTTAACGAACAGTTTGCCCAGAAAAGGACCGACAAGAAACCAGATTACTGTGAAAAATCAGGTTAAAGCAGGAAATCAGATAATATGTTAATTGTGTTGCTTCAGTCTGATTACTCAAAACCCCAGTTTACATGTGCTCCCACCCACGATAATTGAACAGATAAGTGCCATAAATTAGAAAAAAATGATTACTAAATTGCATATAAATGCGCTGATGGTCAGGCATCAGGGTGCTGTCATTCGGTGTCACACAAGTTCAAATAGCATTGTTCTCCTCTGCCTGAATGCACCGAACTAAAGGAGTGAGCGTTCCAGGATTTGAATAAACTTGATGTGATGCTTAATGTGAATGCGCCCTAACACTCCCTTACAATGCAGAGAAAAGCCCCTCTTGAGAGAAAAGTGATTGAAGACAATCTTGATTGCATCTATAATCCATTTCTCTTTGTAAATGAGATAAGCCTGAGTATCAGTTGCAAACAAAATGGGCATTTGTGTCACGTTGTTGCATTTATACCCCAATATTCACAGTCAAGGTTATCATGGCATATTATCTCCTCTCTCACTGTGTGTCCCGCATTGCTACAGTAATACAGCAGTTAAGCCCCTGCCAGCTGTTAACAATGGCATGCTGTGTGT
>OMKZ01035632.1:3622-20557 GCA_900302535.1 Neoniphon sammara | reverse complement strand
CTGCCTTCACACTGTTACAGCTAAATCCAACCGTACTTGTGGACCGTGTCAGTATTACTGCAACAATGCACGATCCAGCCGGGACCCCCTATCCAAAAATATTTCTCAACATCATGCAGCATGGAAAATTTACAACCTGCCTACCTTTTATTTTTAAAAGTAAAGTCAAATAAAAGCTTTAACAAGGGGTAAGACAGTTTTGAACTATCTTTCTTTGGAGAATTTCTGTCCCTCAATCAAAAATCCAGCCAGCATAAAGCACATAAAGAATTATTGGTTGATGAGATGTAAAACTAAACTAGAGTGAAACCTCAAATCTCTTTCATTCTTCATGAGAAGGGCGTAACGTTTGCCTATCCCAAAGTTATCACTTTGTTTTTTGCAGGGATGTGTGAACAAGCCAAGGTCAACACAGCCAAGGTGTGAAAAACCCTTCCCTCTCTCTGCCACCAGCTATGCAGCAACAGCTGAATTTTCATAAGGGTATAATGTTACCTGTTGGGCCCAAAACAAATTAACATCAAACAGATGACACATACTTGTCTCCACTCAGGTTTCACAGAGCAGGCCTGTGTCGCAGTGCAGGGAATAAACAAGCGATGCCTCACATGCCAGAGTGTGGTTTGTCACAGCTCCTGCACAGTCTGAAGGGGAGAGACAGTGGGTTTCAGAGGACACATGTCTCGGTGTGGTGTGGTTCTGTGTGTATGAAGTTGTCAGTCCTGAGGCAAAACATAGCTGCAAACAACGCGTAGTGTTTGTTTTGACTTGCATGCAACACCAGATGTAAGAAGTTTAGTGTGTCTGCTCATGCAGAGGCAGGCGATCAAAGTGTATCAGATTAGCTTTCAAATACTTTCCGATGTTGTCTGAAACTTTTGGCGAGTGGGCTAAAGGAAACCAGAGCAAGGCAACAGTAAACATGTCATCCCCCAGGCATGACACAGTGATTGTTTGCAATCATTGGATAATCATTTAAAATTATGTCACCCAGTGCTTGGATAGTATAGAGTATCAAGGCAATCAGTGTTATTTCCAAAATGCCAGATCACAGTGCCAAAATATGTCAAAATCAGACCAGCAACATCTAAAGTATCACATGTGAATTTAGCATTTTGACCTGTCTGTATAGCGCTCCCATTAGGCTGCTGAGATGTGGTATTGACCAATGTGAGCAGTGAGGAAGCAGGAAGGGAATGCTGCCATGTGGTCGCCCGTCTCCTTTGTGTCTCACATGCCACCCGTTCATCACATTCTGTCTGAGTGCGACAGGCGATCAGTTGAGAGAGACCTTAAGCCGAGTCTTAGTGCTCCTGACAGATTTGGTGCCAGGCTGAACTCATGTCAGTTATCAAGGCTCGGCGCTTTGAACCCTCTTATTAGATCCATAAATATTTGCAATCCACTTCATTTCACTTTTATAGTCTAATTAACCTGTTGACATTGTGGGAAGCATAAGTTTGCATAACCCCACAGCTGTTTATTAAGCTTTAAAGCCTTTATTGTTTAATTATTTCATTGTATTTTATTTCTTATTTTTCTTTTTCTAGCTGTCCACTTATATTCTACTTCACTTTCTCTGCTGAACCCTATCACTCCAGTTTTGCAGGGACCTAAATTATTATGTAACCATAAATGAGAATGGCCTTTTTAAACAAAGTAATAAATGAAATTGAATTGCATCACGTGTTTGTGAAGTGGGTAATGCAAAAATAACATGTTACTTCTAATCTCTAAGTCTAGTCACTTTTTAAGGTAAGTCTCAAAGTAAAATAACAAATTACTCTTAAAGGTCACAATTCCTAATGTTGTTCATAACTTCATACACAGGTGACTTTATGCATACATCTTCAAACTGGTTGAACTCAGTGTTTTTTGTTTATTGTCCAACGTCTTGCCGTGAAATCAACTCTGACTTCCTCCTGACAAGGCAGGAACTCAATGGAGGGAAAAACTTAATGCTTTCCGTAGATTCTTCCTCTCATATACAAGCTAGACTGAATTACGCCTTATCACAGCAAGAACAATGTTCTCATGCAGGTCTCCTGACATACAAGGACCCCGTCCAGCATCAACAAACTGGGAAACACACACACACGCGCGCGCACACACACACACACACACACACACATACACACTGCAAAAGGACGAGGCTACTTAGAGGATCCTCAACTAGCAAGGCGAGACTTCCTGTGAGTGAGAAATACTAAACAGAGGATAAAACTATATTAATCTGTGATGCTTTATTTTAAAGTTTCTTCTTGTTTGTAATCTTTATTGTGATGTTGGAGCTACTAACCACATATTAACCCTAGTATATACAGTGTCTAGAGATTCAATATGAATCTGTGTGCAGTATTAAAGTTCTTTCAAATCTTTGACAGTGTTTTTGATGTGAGTAAGTTTGTCATAGGCCTTCGCACATGTGAATGTACGTTTGTAACAATTTTGCCTGCATGTATTATGTAACATGAATACTTGTCCTATCCCGACAATGTGTTTCTTGGTTGTTTTATATTTAGATATAGTTTACTTGCGCATACAAATGATTAAAAAACTGGCGAAAAAGGAGAAGTGAAATCATCAAAACAAGTAAAATTGAAATTAAATTATAGAGACAGAGGCTAAAAAGGTTTTAGGACACAAGTTATAATCAATTACATTTCATATTTTAGGCCTTTTGCTTTCACTGTTAGCTAATGTTAAAACAGTACCGTAATCCAAAGTTTTGAGTTCACAACAGAAGATGTAGCACGGCTCTGTTGTTTTGACTGGAGTGGAAAGTCTCACAAGCTCCTTAAAAAGCCTCCTTCCCTGCTGCTTCTCTCCATCTGTCGCAGCCTTCCCCCGGGGGACCTGTGGCTTCGATTAACTCACCGCAGAAACGGTAATAAACCTCTAATTTGTCATGCGATGTACCAAACACCCCATTAAAGTCTGGTATTTTCCTGGGCTTTCAAACGGGAAGCACACCAGCTGAATGGTGTTTCCCATGCCGCCCCTTTCAAAACTGCCGGGAATCGATCGGATAACGACCGCTGGAGAGTTAAATTGACAGAATGCCCCTTTAACGACAGGCGCGGCCATGTGACATTTAACTGGCACGATGCTGCAGACGGCTGTATACCACAACATCAGCCGTGACTGTTGACGGGAGACGGCGTTGATCTCGTTGCTAAGCTGGACTCGCGCTGACTCTCGTGCCCTTTGCCCGCACACGGAAGGAAGGGCGAGGCTAATTGATAAAAGGGATGAGAGGCACAACAGGGAACCTCAAAGGCAGGAAAACCGAGAGATACAGAGTGAAAGTGAGAGAGACTGACAAGAAGAAAAAGAATGAAAGAGATGTGGGGTAAAGGATAGAAACTGGGGCGAAGAATTAGGGAAAAGATATCAAAACGAGGGCAGGAAAAAGAGAGAAAAAGATAGTGGAAGACATACAGATTCTCTGCTGCTGCCTGCTCAGTAATCCCAGTGTTGAGCAGAGACAGCTGGGAGATTGGCAGCTGTTCAATCCCTAATGAGCGACCATCTCCCTGACCCCGCTCCATTCCTCTCTTCCTCCCTCCATCCCTCCGTTCAATAAAGCCCTCAGTCCGAACCTCCACCCTCCCCTCGCCTCACTCCAACCAGCTCTCGGCAATTAGGAGAGGGGCTGAGCATAATTGCGATGAAAGGACGCGAGCCTGTGTGGCCCCCGCCGCCGTCGGGTTGACTATATCAGAGCCAGACGCCTCGTTGTTCGGAACACTGTCCGTCCACGCACAGTGAGAGCCTTTGTTCCCAAAGATAGAGCCGGAGAGAGGCGATGACCAGTGTGCCCAAACCAGTGGCTCGGTATTAAAGGGGCGCTCGCCTGGCATGAGCCCGCACAGAGCGTCTGGCACCAGGAGCTGGTTACAGGGAGGGCGGCTGGTTGGGTTCGACCGATACGCCGATTTGCCAATACATTTGCAAAAAAATTGGATATCAGTAGGTCAGAGATTATCACCCCTGCTACAGAGGCGACATCGCTACTCAAAGGTGCAAATCTTTGATCTCTGCGGGTTCCTTTCAGCTTCATAACCTTTTTGCGTTTCGTAAATCTTTTGGTTGTAGAATTTTCTCAGCCTACTTCCAACCACTTCAAGTTCAAACATGGAAATCTTCAAAATTGTTGGTATGAAATCATCAAACTGAATATACATCACAAAATATTGGCTAAAGATAGAGGAGGAATTTTGTGACCGCAAAAATGGGTAAATAGTGACACAAGTGATCCTGTTATATCTTCCCCCTCTTATGGTATCTGTTCAACTTTAACTTTATTTGTGCTCATTTTGACACAGGTGTGTTGATTTTTTATTGGACTGTGCAGATTTTGTGTCACGACACCCTGAGGAGGGCAGCTATGCTAATACGTGTCCAACTTCTTTGACAACATTTTAAAGTGCATTTCAGCCCTTTTCATGTTTTATTTGGAAGTTTTTTTTGACTTAAACTGAAATCATCAACATTTACAAGTGACTGAAGAAGCGACTGATGTGTGTGAGTGACTTTCTGTGGCTTTATATCGTGAAAAGTAACACTTACAGGCCAATTTTTAAACAAACTTCTATATACTTTTAATCATTTTGGCCTTTGAAGGCCTCTTGAGTGCCTTAACCCGGATTATTTGTGCCACTTTTTTTTGCCTATTTTGCGGTCACAGTTTTCCTCTTTCCTCTTCTTTAGTTATTCCCTCCTCAGAGCACCAGTGGTTTGGTGAACACTAGAACCACCCCTGCTACCCCTTTTTTTCTCCCCTCATAAATATTGGTTATTGTCAGTTTCATTCCAAAAATATCCATATCATTATCATCATAAGCCCATATCGGTTGAACCCCAGTGGCTGGTGGGACGACACATGGCTGTCTAACCGTCCCTTTTGGGCATTCCAGTACAGTTCAGTGACTCTGAATGGACGGGCAGACTGAGATCCCAAGAGGCTGCAGAGAAGGTTAGCAGTGGGCCCATTACAAGTAAAAATAGCCCTCTTTGTTTATGAATTTGTTTGCCTGCAGTTACAGGGCTGACTTAAATCGGACAAATGGGGATCTGGGGCTGACTTCCTCGCTCTTGTTGCTGCACAGACACACAACAACCAAAATATTTAGCGCAGCTGAAACTTTCCGCAAAGATCTGTTTTGCAAAATATTCTGGTTTCAAGGATAAACACGTTGATGCAAAAATATACCAGCTGCTTGATGAGATCACCAACAGTCTCTGTCTCAATTATTTGGACTATTTTTCTCCTCCTATAAGACGCACTTTTCTTTCCAGGCACCCAATGCAAGCGGCCTTGGACAGTGTCAAAGTCTCACAGCTCAACAGACAGTTTCAGATCCTTCACAGTGGTAAATAGCTGTTTATTGCCATACAGCATTTTATTATCCAAATGTATTTCTGGTGAGGAACTGTTTGAGCCACAGACTCAAAACATGGTGCAACCCAAAACTCTACAAGGTGCCGGTGAAACCGCTCTCTGTGTGAATACCAAACTGTAAACAGAAACATCAATGTTATTTCTCCACTTAACAGTTTTTTCCCAGGCTCCAGAGGAATTTTCTTCCTGCTTTAAAAAAAAATCCCACCAACGACTGTGCGCAGAGACACACAGAGAGAGAGAGAGAGAGAGAGAGAGAGAGCGAGAGAGAGAGAGAGATATGGGGTTAGATGGTAAACAATGGCCAATAGCCTTCGGGCTTTTTCCTTTGTGCTGCAGGAATGGAGAGGGGAAACAAACCGTTGACTGAGATGAAACAGGATGACAGGTGTCAGATGAATGAAACAGGAGTCTGATGGTCTCAGAGATAGATGGCAGCAGGTACCTGGGCCAGGGGAACGAGAAATACCGCTTCACACGGGCCATTACACAGTGTCAGCATTTTGGAAATCATCACAAACACTGAGGGAACTTCATGTGCAGTGGTCACATTGTGGGAAACTGATTAAAAGTGCGATAAGCTCTTAGGCTGTAATAGGCTCTGATATGAATCTCACGATTACCTTTTCCTGGACTTCCTGGACTTCTTGGATGTAGGAAGGTCGCAGCTATTTTTTCCACTATCAGCCATGAATATTGTGAAAAAGCTGTTAATTATCTACTTTCCTCCAACTATAACATCCAATGTAAGCAATGCTCAGAGTGGTTTAAGCTAAGAGTTTGCAAGGTCATAAATAGCGATTTGACTCTCATATGCATTGCGCTGTACGAATCACAGCTCAGCGGCGACACTAATTCTGTGCTCCGCTGCTGGGAATAACAGGCCATTTCCTGTTGCACAATGTGCTTGAGACATCTGATTTCCACCCCGAGCCTTCTGGGGATGTTGGACAGGGATGTGAACTGAAATCAACCAGAGACTTGAGACGTGTTCATGCGTGCCAACGAGAGTGGGGACACTAAATCAAGACCAGCAAATAAATAAGCTGTGACAGAGGCCTTTCTGTTTCAGGTATAATTGGATTTACGGGAGTTATTCATGCAACACAACAGGATAACGCAGTCAAAAATATGATATGACAATATATCATGAATTAAGAAGTATTTCCTCTTAGTCAAATTATGTTGATTCAAAATTATTTCAAAACCTTGTCACAGACGTTTTTCAATCTGTCTGATCTCCACCATCAGGCATGTAAATTTAATTTTCTTCTGTTAGCAAAACACAGTCATGTCATAAAAGATTAGTTCACCGCAAAGAGATAATTTTGTCATTTTCCAGTCAACCCTACATCGGTCAGTATTCCACTGAAGCTCATTAATTATCCATGCTCTTGAAGATAATGAAGCCATCTCTTTACTGAAGTCTGGGATTCCCCCTTGCTTTGTCTCCCTGTGGCGGTGAGAAGGATTTGAAATGATGTTCAGACGACAGCAGGAGAAGGTGCAGCAGCCAGCGTCGCTAACGTGCCATCAGCTCACCTGTAAACACTGTCCCCCCCCTAGAATAAAAATGTCATTCTCTGGGCAGGTGATTTGACTTTCAATGACTGTAATGGCAGTAATATTGCATGTGTGACTGCTACTACGTCAGTCACATTGTGCGGGAATTATTATCAGTGTCCCAAGAAGCAGCAGCAGTCAAAAATTTGAAAAGTGGTCTATGAAGAGTGTCTCTATATGGCAGTGCTGCCAGTTGGTTATTGTGCAATGTGACTCCGCAGTCCATGATTAAAATAATTTATTCCTGGAAAAAAGTCATAGATTGCAGCTGTAAGTCGACTCTAGCCAGCTCTGCAATGAGCAACAGGAGAGCTCAGAGAGAAATTGCCGATCAAATGTCTGGGTGACAAAGGAGAGATTAACATAAACAAGATGACGAAGAAGCTAAATCTGACCACCCATATAGACATAAGACAGGCATTATCACTCAAAAATGCCTTTGAATTGGTGATGGGAAGATTCTTTTTCCTTTTCAGTGATTTTTTTTTTAATACAGCAGTCCTTGTTGGGCTGAGTGTGATAAGCTATAATGTAGTAATTTACAGCTATTAGCAGTCAAAAGGTGTAATAAAGCTTTTGTTTCTCCAGTACTTTCTCACAGGTGTAGTTTAGGGATTACTGCCAGCCAATTATGTGCAATGAATTTCCCATCGCTGTCTTGTCAGGAGGAGGTTTGCATAAGCACACAAGAGTCAGCCAGGGACAAACAGGTCTATATGTGTGGACTACTGTATTTGGTTGTGTTTAGACAGAGGCGGGGGTGTGCGGATATTCAAGTACCCTGTGAACAACATGGGAGCCTCAAATAGCTGTTTTGATTTAAGAGCAGGATTAAGTACATGAGAAAATTATTACAAGGGCTATAATTTATGTGAATTCTTCCAAATTTTCTGAGTGTAAAAGTGGAAAGAAAGTTAAACACACGTCGGAGACACCTTTTATGTCTAGGTGAGAGCAGGGCAGCGTGATAAAGGAGCCTTTTAGCCCAAGAAGCGAGGGAGCTTAATCACGGCAAACAAAACATTTACTTCCTCTCCGCTGCGTACGTGCTGCTGAGAAAAGCGTCGCAGTAGGTGATTCTGTAGGCTGGGTACAGCTACGGAGGAAGCGTGCCCTCCATGATTGTGTACCTTACTGCTTATCGTCTGTTTTGTTGCAGGAGCCATTGTTTTGACCTGATTTCCTCACGCTGCCTTCTGGTTTCCATCAGTCATCTGGACTTATGGATTGACCTGCTGTGATTCAAGTGTGTGGTGTATGTTTGAGATGAAAATATGTTTTTTAAAGTGGTGATCCACTTTATTTATTTATTTTTTTTATTTTATGACATCTGTTAAACTTTATTACTGTGTCATTTTTGCATTGCACTTCCTAGAAATAACATGCCTGTATTGCAGGTACTAAACAATACTAATATTTGATACCATGAGCACTGAGCAATGTAAATAAAAAAATCTATATAAGAACAAAATGCCTTGATTTTCTGCATTTTTGGCACACGGAAACCTATATTTCTCAAATGATGGGAAAAAGAAGGATTTTCCATCTGTAACCTCAAACTAATTTCGATATCAGTCAGTATCAGTCAGTTTTGTACGCAATATCAATATTGCCAATGGAAAAAGTGATATCAGTGCATCCCTAAAGATCACATAGGATGCACTTTTGAATGTTGCTGCAGCTTTTTTTGGTTGTTTTCAGTGGTTTGATCACAGCAGGCATGCATCTCTACGATACGCTGTGCATTTCTGGGCACCTCTCAGGCACTCCAAGTTTACTTTAGCTGTGTCACACATTACCTCAGCAGCACCTGGATGGACATATACATTTTTCCAGAGAGTATATGCTATGCTGTTAACTACATCCTCGATACAGAATGAGTTATTCATCCTCTTTTTCCAGCACAAACACAGCAATCACCAGTGTTCTCTTGTCCATCTTTATTTTCAACATCATTCCTGTAAGCCAGATAGATTACAGGCTTTTCCAATTTTGCGTTGCATAGCAAAGAGAATGATGCAACATTTCTTGCACCGTAGTTCTCTGTTTTACAAGTGATGCTTACAACTATGCCTTGTGTTTGTGTAGGAGAAAAACACGTCCTGTGTGATTACTGCCTCATGTGACCTATTACTCCTTAGATTTTCTGGTGAAGTTGAACTTTGTGTAGGTTGCGCTCTTTTTTGTGTTTGTCCAGCCATAGTAGCTGTCGTTGCTCGTGATAACTGCCCAGTTTTTCTTCTATTTATTCAAAGGAAACTGCTGCTGCTGCCAGAAACAGAAAAAGCATCCCTTCCTGATTGCAAGAGGATTTTTCCTTGGAAAGACCTGCAGGACAGGGAGTGTGAAGAGCAGCTTTCATTTTGCTAAATCAATTGGAGAAAAGTTTAAAAGCCAAGTTGTGTTTGATTGCCATAAATGGGGGGAATGTGCGTGGACAAATTTTTCCAGCACATCCTCTGCAGTGTTCAGCGTCTCACAAAACCCGTCAGGTATTTCATTGTCCCGCACAAAGCCCGGTTTCCCCTTTTCTTTGTGTGTCACGAGCTCCCACACCGTTCTCATGCAGACATTACACAGAAACACACAGAGGAGTACTAATCCTCACCCTTCCTTCCCTCTCGCAAACTACAATTATGAGATTACAGTCACAAACAAACAGCACACACACACACACACACACACACACACACACACACACACAGAGTCCTGAGGCTTGGTATCAAATTGTCCAAACCGTAAGGACTTTAAGTGGCACTAGATCCTTCAATAATAAACCAGAGAGCATCAAGGCAAACAGTTATTTTCCAGCAAATATTTTTGTTACCAACAAAGAGAGTGGGAAAAAGAAAAAAAGAGAGGCAGTATTTGTGTGTTTATGTGCAGAGACAAAAACAGAGAAAGTGGAAGAAGAACAAAAAATAGAATAATAGAAAGTCCCTTATGAGAGAGAGCCGCCCTCAGTCCCAGCAGTGACCTTACAGTGTTTAAGCCTGTATCACTAACCCCAGCTCAGAGACTTGACATGTAGCTATTTCTTTCCCATGACTGGGTTGCAGATATTTACCCACAATTCCACTGGGTCGTGGAGCCAGCCTGTCCCCGCTGCTCAGCGATCCTCGGCCTCTCACATCACATCTCCAGTATCAGTAAAACATCAGGAGAGAGAGTGAAGCTGTGAGGACGAAAATCACATTCAGCATCTCTCATCGAACAGACAGATACTCGAGGAAATATGTGATGAAGTGGAAAAGTGTAAACAACTTTGTAATTTGTATATATTTACAAATAAAAAGTTTAAATAAAAAAATATCACCATATTTTTCTCCTGTATGTGTTTGGTTCCATCGTCCAGCTTATTATTATTATTAGTATATTGTTATATTTGTTTTCTTATATAATGCATAATTGTTAATATGATTCCATTCATGATGGATTTGTCCCCAAGGCTCCACCATTTAGTGAATATATCATTACATTTGAGTGAATGTGTCTTAATCCTTCCTCATATTTTGCTTTTACGTCTTTCTTCGCTCCATTTCCTCTCCCTCTGCACAGTATAATGTATATAAAAAAAAACATAAAACAGTTAAAAGAGGTTGTCCTGCCAACTCCTGTACCGTGAACAGAAGAGGGAAAGCCCACATTGGAGCAAAATGGGCTGCGACTGGGAAAAGGTGACGCACCTAACTGTAATGTTAGGTGGTGGCTCTTATTTTGTGGGAAGTGATGCAATGTTGGAGAATATTGTGCGTTTAATGACATGATCACGCAAAATATGGCATCGCTGAATGCCTTTTTGTTTAGCTGGTTTCCTGATTTAAGTGACTCCAAGGCTGTTTGCTTTTGGCCGATAATCAAAACTACCAGCACAGTAATCAGGACAATAGGACATATTGGTGAAGATTTATACAAGAGTTATGTTTGTATCACTACTTTTCACTGGAAAGTCTTTCAGCAACAAACCAGGTGTTGAATGAGACGGACATGGGTTAAGTGTATTAATACATTTGATGAGAAGTTTCAAGTTTCAGTTAAAAAGAAGTGGATTGTGGATGAAATTGCACTGGGAATTGAACGAGCCCCGGACCTCTGACTCATGGCTCAGCCACTGGGTGTGTGGGAGTGAAAACTCCTGGCTGGTAGCTGCAGACCTACAGCACAGTAAGGAAAGAAAACGAGGAGGGAGGGGGCAGAGCAGCGGATAGTGGATGAGATCAAGCTGGTAGAGAAAGGAAAAGTGAGAGTATGTGTGTAAAGTGAAAGGACAGAGAAAGGGAGGAGAGCGTATGAGTGAGTCGGTGGTGAGAAGAAGAAACCCAGTATGAAGGATAGAGGAAAAGATGGATGGATAATGGAGAAGAACTGGAATTACCGGCTCCCTTGGGAAACCCTCATGAGGAAAAGGCCACATAGTTCCCAAACTCACTAAAACTCAGCTCTTTTTCCTGGCTGCACCTCAGTGTAATGTTGAGAAGCTAACATTCGAACGAGACATATAAACTCCCAGAGTACTCCTTGCATCTCAGAAACAGAGCTTCCGATAAATACTCCAACCACAGTAGCTTTTTCTAAATGTAATCACTGGCACAACTCAAGGGGTGGAATAATGCTCACAGTAGAGAGAGCACATAAAGGTAATGCGCGGTGTGGTATGCCGGGGGAGTGAAAGCACTCTGTGGAGCAATTATCAAATATTTAAGGAACAAAGGAATGGTCTTTGCCTGGGAACGGTGGCTTGGAGGTGTGTCACACTGCATCTTTAGTAAAGCCGCGGAGGGCCGAACGCATTCCTTCGAAAGGGAAATCTGCTCTCACTGTAGGTATATTCACACATGAGTATGAACCGCACTGTGTACAATGTGTTTCTGCAGTTTTGCAATGAGTCAGCCTTCTATGATTATACACAAAACCCCACATGATGAATGCTGACATTAGTGCAGCTGCGTGCACAGTACAGGAGTGGGGAATTGCCAGTTTTAGCTACTTCAGCTACTGGTGCAACTGTTGTCTGGCCAGTGAGAATTTCCTGCTTAAGTTAAAAGCAATACAAATAATAATTTGAATTTTTATACTATTTTATTTTGTAAAGCGACCTTGGGTTCCTTGAAAGGTGCTATATAAATGTATAAATTTATCATTATTATTATTATTTATACAGCTGACCAATTTGTTTAAATGCAAGGCAAAGTTTGCTGTGTTCCTAAGTATTGATTTTTTAGTGAGAATTGTCTGTCTGAAATTAAAATTATTAAACTGACTCTGATGATGTGGATTTGTATACTGGGAAAGTGTTGATTTTTTTCACTCTCAAACTGAAAGCAGCTGATGATTTTGCTCGGCAGTGTTCTTTACAAAAAAAAAAAAAAAAGCAATAGCCAGATTTTAAATATGAACAGTTTCCGTCAGCTGGGCTTGAGGCTGTGGAGAGAGACGTGAGGGTCACATAACGCCATGAAAGAGAGTTCACATGGAGGGTGTTTTGAAAAGCAGAAAGAGGTCCAGAAAATGGGGGCAGAATGGATGCGGGGCAGCAAACATGGGCACAACATTGTCTATGGGAGCGCAGAGTCTAATTCAACCCCCCCCTGTAAACAAAAGGAGGAAGCGTCCCTGTGTGACTGGCTTGCAGTGACTTCCTGTTTGTGATTATATGTCCAAAAACAGAACCAGGGTTTCTGGACCTCCCACGACTCCATTTCACTGGGGGCAGAGCACCACTGACCCACTGTGTCTGCCTGTCCACACATTGTGCTTACGAAGCCAGGGCGCCACAATACTGGGAAGCAGCTGCGGCACACATAAAACTGACAGAGTGTGTTGTTCATGGCATGCAACATGTCAGCTAGTGATTGGCATTATTAGTTTAATCATTAGAAGTAAAGGAGGTAGTTTTTATTAGGTTTTGCACTTCATGTAAATCTCATTTGCTTAGTTCTTAGTTTTCACAGAAGATTGACACCCGTCATTCGATGGAAAATTTAGCTTCCATTTTGGCAAGAAAGTATTTATTTACCCAACAAAAATACTCAAATTTCCCAATACTGTGTTAAGATAACTTTGGCCTGGTGCATGGAAATACAGTGGTGGACATCAATTCTGGATTTTTCAGAATGAATTTATTCCAGCCACCGGGTTGTTGCCAAGTTGTCTCAGGAAAATGAAACAGGTTTTTTGGGGGTTGAATATCGAGAAAAAAAAAAGGTAACAGCATACAATGTTGTCATTTGGGTCACTTGTAAAGTTGTGAAACTGCAGGTTTTATGTGCTGGGAAAGTTCAAAAATCAGTGATGGTATTACTGGTTTGAAAAGTGAAGTAAAAGTAAAAATGAAGGGACTTTGTTTTACAAATATGACAAATAAAAGTGTTGTAATGTTTTTGGCATTTAATGTTAAAACGTGAACTTTATGATGGAGGAAATTGTCTTACAAGTTGAAAAAGTTACTCTTATTTCATTGTGACTTTAATCGACTGTACAATTACACCTAATGCAAAGTCCATCTCACAGCTGAAATCCCGTTGACATGAAAGAGGATGAATGTGGGACGAAAGCATCTTGGGAAGCAGTTTTTCTCCATCCTCCCAATACTTTGGCTTCTGCCTCTGTAAATTACTTTGGTACCCAGACTCAGACTACACCTCCCAGCAGCCATCTCCTTCCCCTAACCTTGCAGGAAAGCAGGAGCCAAGGACCCGATCCTGCATTTCCTCACATTGGGCAACAAAACCTACAAGCCAACAATAAAGTCAGCAACCCCCTTCCCTCTGCCAGTAATAAGAACAATACACTAAGACCAGGATACATTAATCTGTGTTTGAAACACTAAGGAAATAATACGACTGCAATACAATGGCCTATGTTCCTTCCCTCAGGTATCCTTTGTGTTTTTGTGGATCAATGTTAGAAGTATTGTCTGGGTAGTGGATGTGATGTAGACCTCGACATTGATTTAAACCTCTGGTGTGAAAGACAACCCTGAGCATACCAGCTGTAGCATAAGCTCAAACAGCAATCATGATTCATCTTGTGTCTCTCTCACTTGTGATCTCTTGCTGTTTTCGTGCTCATTGGTAATGTCCACATTATTGCCCATTTATTGTCTTGTTCCTGCTCTCTATTGCACATTCCCCTGTCCTGGTAGGAAACCCTCTTTGAATTGTCTTGGCCAATTGGCTGGTTTCTTCAATTTTATTTTTCCTAATTAGGTTTATTCTTGGGTGATGGTCCTGGTTGGGCTTGGCTTGGCCGGAGTAACCATGTTATATTATTTCAACATATTGTTTCATATCGTGTACTTTGTGTAGGCTCATTCTCAGTAAAGTCCTTTGAGAAAAAGGTCCATATAAATAAATCTGACCTGACAATAAGATGACTCATTTTTTGGAATCAGGATTTTGTAATGATAAAGAGAAGTCATGAAAAGCTCCCTGAGGCAAAACAGGAAATAAGAGATATGAATGATCAAATCTACATGTTGATCAGCCGTGACTGTGGCTTGATGAATCCTCAAAGTTGAGCCAAAAAATCAAATCATCCCGGAAAAAACTTATTATTGTCTCTCTAACCTGTCAAAATCAAATGCATATTTTAAGTGATAAATCTGCTGTCTCGAGTAACTTTATTCAAAGCACTGACTGATTCAGGGATGTGAGGATTCAGGGCGTCAAATACTCATCTCAGAGGTCATTACAGGTCTGTGGATTTGTCAGTTGTGTACAAGCCTGGGCAATTAGTAATGGCTAGGGTGTAGAAGCCAATAGTTGTAATTTGGTGGACAAAAGGAAGGACCTGAAGGCTCGAGATCTATTATTAAACTCCAAATGACCTCTCTGGGACTATTTGGACTCTTTGGGACCCTTCGTGATGCTCTGTGAGAATTGTTGGGGGTTGGGTGGTTCAGTCCAGTTCACAAAGTCTTCACAAAGATGGTAAGATAAATGTGTGTGTATGTGTGTGTTGGACAGGTCAGTTTGAATGTGTTGTCACGGTAAAAGGTAGGCCTATTTCTCTGTTTCTTTCCCTTTGCCGATCAGTCTCTTTATCTCTCTGCTTCACACACACACACACACACACACACACACAGTCCCACCCCAAGCCATCACAGGGCAGTGACAAAGAGGTAAGAGAGGTCAACACAATGGGCAGGGTGAAGGAAGCAGCACCCAGGGCCAAACAGAGGAAACTGGTCAGTTGATGGGTCAGAGGATTACAGCAGCTCAGTTTTCATGGGTCGTTTAAGTTTCAGCGGGAAAAGTGACACGCTCTTTCAACAAGAAGGAGTGTAACAGCAGTAGTCACACTGTACTGTATGTAGAGTGTGTGTGATGTGATGTAACCTTAAAAAAAGACAAAGCAAAAAGCTGACAGTTGTTCACACTTGTGCTAATAGCTGTATGTGATCTGAATGAGCCATGTGTAAACACTCATCTTGTCTAAGAAGCCTACCTAAGAAATTTACACTTTGTTTAATTATCCCTCTTGGCCTATTCCTGCTGAGGAAAGCAATCCATTTTCTATTGGATTGCTATTTGTTGTGTATTACAGGCAAAAATTCACCCTTAAACACTTCAGCACTGTTAAAAATTAGCATTTCTGTACCACACTGACTGTTAAGAATTTTCTTAAGCTGTCAGTTACTTTTCTGAATAGACAATGCTACAATGTAACAAGTTGCTTTTAATGGCAGTAATGTTGCAATGTAACAAATCAAAAGTAACATTTCCCAACTGACATGTTCCAGTTTGAATAATTGGCGGAGCTCTTTTCCTTGACTAGTAAACCTTTCGCTCTCTTGCTCAGATCATAAAACTGCTCTGCCACCTACACATAAAAAGCCCCTGGCTGAATACAACAAGTCCAGGCCTGTTCGCTAAATTCATTCTAACAAATTAATTCTGGGAAATCCAGGAAAAAAACGAACTGAAATAGAAGACAATGCAGGTTGAGGGAAGGTGGGTATATCAAAGATGTAAATTACGGCACTTTACAGCAAAGTAGTTGCTGGAATTCATAGAACATGGGTATCCAAAAGTAGATTTTTCCTTTGAGTGCCTACCTTTATAAAACATTGTTTTAAACTCTTGCATTAAAATAACATTCATATTACTTACATGACATACAGTGATGAAGTGTTAATCATCTCTGTGATTCCAGTTGTCCACCACAACCCCTCCAGCTATGCCATATTATCCTAGATGTATGGATAACAGCCAAATCCACTTGTACATAACAGTGGGTTACATAAACACGTCCCGACTTGTCCCTCACACACCACCTCTGTACTTACAGGCCAGAACCCCCTCACCACACACAAAACACATAATGTACACTCACCACACATCATAAACACTCCTGTTAGAAAGTGATTAAAAACCTGTTGGAAAGCAGACAGGCACCACGGACTCTTTTTCATATAAGCGCAAACAGAAGGCCTTTTATCCACAGAATAAATCAATTTGTATTTACATTTTACACTTTTGGCATAAGATGGTTCTCCTATGCAGAGAGACTTACAATGAGTGGAACACTCAAATAACCTCAGATTTCTACACCACCAACATTATAAGCAGATTGGTGAGATCAGGATGGTGGAGTTTGCTGTGAAAAAGAAAACATTTCAGCTCTACTTGGAGATTGTTATCATAAATCTGCCCCAACATGTGGACAATAAGGAAAATAATATAAATATGCATCAGTGTAATAAAGTTTTGTAAGAGTTTGTTAGAGTCCAGCTGATGAAACCCAAACTGTTGCCAAAAACCAGCATGAACAGAAAACGTGTTTTAGTTTTTATTATAATACAAGATTCTTTTAAGCACATCATGTCATATATATCACAACAGAACTCAGAATTTGAAAGGGATAAAATGTTTGTAAATAAAAATTTCCCTAGTGGTCATATAGGTCTTGGTGACAATAGAAGAATGCAATACATGATAGAAATCCTGGAGTCCAAGAGCTTGACG
>OMKZ01035619.1:1195-15222 GCA_900302535.1 Neoniphon sammara | reverse complement strand
CAAATAATCAACTATGATGTTCAGAGGCAGTAAAAAAAATCCTTTCATTATTCCTTAGCTCTTATTCTATTTGTTTTCCTGGGTCTTCACACTTAAAGCTGCACTGCACAACTTTGAGGGGTTAAAGGGGTGAAATTCACTGCCCAGAAATCAAGCAAATTTTAATTAATTGCTTCCTGTGGGCACACCAGACGCCAGAATTTCATTTGGACAAAAAGGCCAAATCTATAAGGTTTCAATTAGTGGGATCAGGCGCTCTTCCTTGTCTAAGCTGACATGAGGGACTTTATTTTCACTTAGCAGTCTTGCCTAGTGCAGATTTAAGTTTTAATCATTCTATGATGATGGGAATATTGTAAGAGCACTGCCTATCTTTGCACTCTGTCTGGTTTGTAATTTTAGATTATCTTCGATATGATTATCTCTGATACGTAATTTCTGATTATTTCTGATCCATGCCTTTCTCTTTCTATTTTTCCTGTAGTTTTTAATTTCCATCGTTTGTGTCCTGATCTCATCTGTGACATCTACAGACAGACAGACAGACAGACAGAGAGACTGCTGGTACCAGGTCTATAGTCTTGGCCTTCTTCTTGGAGCTGTCATCACACCAGGTCTCACACCACAGCCACTCCTGAGGCAGAGACTTGATGGGCACCTGGTGGATCATGTTGTTGGGCAAATCCTGCACAGAGGCAAACAATGAGACCGATGAGGGTGGCAGAGACAATGGCTCTTGTGCACATTTTACAAATTGAACTTGAAAGGAGATAGCGGCTATGGTAACACCTGTCATTTCAATGCGACTTATCATCCAACCAACCGGGACACATCATGTGACAGGTGTGGATGCACAAAATGAGAGTTTGTTCAGTCTCCTTGTCAAAATCAAGATATGAGGGAGGTTACGTTTGAGTTGTTATTGGACTTCCACACTATAGCCATAATTTGCACAAAAGCAAAGTAAAGAGACAAAGATGGAGAGAGGGGAAAAGTAAAACACAGGGTTCCCACATATTTTCTAGACAAAATTTCAAAACTCTTCCATGACTTTTCAAGGACCCCTAGTAAACTTTCCATGATCATTCATAACCTATAAGTACAGAAGTGAAATTGAAGGAGCATAACGTAGTCACACATCGACGCATGATATGTTACGCCAACAGCTACAGAAAGTCGGACTTGCACATCAAAACATTCTGTGGAAGATTATCCATGGAAGATGACCGTAATTAATTTCATTGCAGACAACAAAATGATATTCCATGACTTTTCCAAACTTTTCCAGGCCTGGAAAATAAGATTTAACATTCCATCACTTTTCCAGGTATTCCATGACTGTGGAAACCCTGATACACAGATTTAAACACATACAGTCACAAGATATACAACTATTTACAGGTCAGGTGTGCACAGAGAGCGATGTAATCACATAAAAACTGATCTTTAAAATCAGATCCCAAAATCAAGTCAAAAAAATGACAAATGTAAGAGCAGACAGTCTCAGACCTGGTCGAGGTTGGACAGGCTGTTGGGGTCCTGGCTGAGCCCCTGGTACTGTCCTCTGAGTCGGTCTCCTGCTGCGATCTTACGGAACTTCTTCAGGTCGACCACATACAGCGCGCTGCAGAGGACAAATGGCGGTACCGTGTGAAAAACCTATCAGCGTATGAAAAATTTCTCGCACAAGAGAAGAGAAAAAGTGTGTCTGTGCTTGTGTGTGGGGGGTGACCGACTTTCACAGCGCTGTCGGGACGGGACCAGCTTAACAGTTACAATTCAAAGCACCCGGTGTGAGGCTTTCCTACCTGATGTGGTACTTGCGTCCGGCGAGGTGGCTGGCCCAGTAGCCCGACTTCCAGAAGCGATAGCCGTCCATCTCCCTCCTGCTCTCACAGAACGGAGTGTATCCGTACGGAGCGCCCTCCAGGTCGAAGTCACGCAGCTCCTTCAGGTCTGTACGCACAATCTGAACGGGAGGAGGAGGAGGGGAGGGAGAGTTTAAGTTTATTTAGAGCCATCAATCAAGGTTTCCGGTCTCAAAGGGCTTTATAGGCCCAGAGTTTATAGAAAAAACAACAAAGCGCGAATGAGTGAGAGTCTCAGAGAGATAGAGTAAGACAACACTACATAGGAAGCACTTCCCATGTAGTATTTTCTATCAGTCAAGACTATCAATTACACTACTGTTGTAACTGAAGACCATTTACTTCCACAAATAAATAAATAAATAAATAAATAGATAATATATTTTTTACTATACCTGACATGGTAGTGGTTATATTAACTACATAAAGTGTAATCATATGTGTCTCAGGACTGAACAACATTTCTCCAAACCTTTTCCTACTTGTCCAAATCCCAAACCTTTCAAGACCCTTAAATTATTATTACTTATACTTTTCAAAACATCAAGAAGACTTGCCTTACATTTGACTAAGAATAATGCCATAATTAATGACATTACTATTATCCAAGCTGATTTTGCTTGGCTGCTGGCAGTATTGGCTGTGTCAGTTTCTTCAAATAGCTCCAAATGTCTCAGCAGCTTAAGAGGAGGATGTTAGAAGTAGTACATATTTGGACAGAGGCAGGTTGAGTGATATTTTGAGAGTGTGTGTGTGTGTGTTTGTGTGCTAACCTGGTCAGCGTCCACAAACAGGAACTTGTCGACAGCGAGAGGGAACAGCACGTCCAGGAAGAGAATCTTGTAGCCCCAAATGATCCTCTGCTTCTCTGTCTGCTGGTGTAACCAGCGAGGCCACTTGTACTGGACCAGCTCGTACTGGAAGCCGTACTCTTGTGCCATGTGGGGGATGAACTCCTGCAGGATAGACACACACAGACAGGACTGTCAATGGGTACACCTAACAAAACAGAGTTTCCTTTGCATTCATTTAGATGCTTAATTACAGCTGGAATTGTTGTTTTGGACAGAATATAGACAGCACCGTCCATGAATCATGATGTGAATATCCAAATAAAATGAAAAATGAATGAAAAGAAAGTAAGAACATAGGAACAACAAAGAGATGAATGGGAATGATATGTCCAAAAAAAAAAAGTTTTGAAGTTTTGACACCTATCAAAGGACTTGCACTCTTTGTTACAAAGGGAATAAAAATATCCTCCCTGTTGCATATATTTGCCCTGATTTTCAAAACTTTTGTTTGAAGATCACGTCACACAAAAGCCAAAGCTGTCAGTGAAAATCTCCATGTCAAAGTTGAGGTGACAACTGACTGAGCTCGACGCCGGCGGAAAATCCTACCTTGAAAGTCGGGGACAGGTAGTTCTTGAGGAACCAGAACTTGACGGGAGTTTTGGTGTGCTTCAAAACTGACAGCATCATGATCCTGAGAGGGAACGAGAACAAAGACACTGGTGTCAACGATGCTGGGAGGACAAAAGAACAGAAAATCAATGAGGAGGAGTCACTGTACACAACAACACAAACTAGAGATGTCAGTATTCCTTTTTCTTTTTTTTCCCAAGGATTTCAGAAAAACAACTCCCAGCGCTTTGGATCCTGGTCACATCCCTGCCGCTCACCTGAGGAACCTCTCGTACAGATGCCCCGAGGCCACGGAGAAGATGTTGATCACATCGTCCTTCTCGTGCTTCGGCTCCTCTGTCTTCACTCCACCTGTGAACCCTCTGAGAGAAAGAGGGATAGACAAAGAAAACACAACGTGACGGTAAACAACGTGATAGATACCTGGTGAAAAGACAGAAATAAAAAGACAAAGTTTGTGAGTTTTGAGAAGTGACCAAAGAGCTGTATGTCAAAGTCTATTGATATCCAGCCATCCAGGTTCTTGAGGGTACAGCGAACTAGTTAGTGATAATGTTGATCTTGATATGTGCTGGCGTTACAGAACTACTCTCATAATTTTACAGTATGTTGTGAACTGACAAACCTAACATCATAAATTAAATGAGAGCATCCAACTAGCACCAATAGTTTATTTTCACTTCCTCTCCACATCTCCCTGTGTGTGTTTACAGAAAAGCAGAGGCAGGCAGGTTGAACCAAAGACTGACCTGGTCAGAGATTCCCAGAACCCTGAGTCATTCTCCTGGGTCCCGTCACTCAGCAGCTCCTCATTGAACTTGTCTGGTTTCTTCTGGACCTGATGAACGGATGATTTAAAATCAGTTAGTCCACTCAAAAATAAGAAAACTGCTGGAAATGTGGTTTATCCGTAACTGACTTAAAGATCCCTTCCTATAATTAAAAATATTCTCTCTTATCCTCATTCTGCAGCCATTTTGCATCCCATCTAGTCTGAATTGATTCCATGGTCAAACTTGGGGCAACAGGGAAAAGGACTGACAGGAACTAGTTGGTAAAGTTTTGTTTTATAGTTCAGAAGTGTGTTACAGCATGTCAATGTCCAAGATATGTAAATTTACCACTGAAAATTTAGGATTTTCCCCATTTGATGCATGTTCATATAGATGCCCTGCATGTTTTAGTCTCACTTGCAGCTCAGCATAAACCTGCAGGGCTGCCCCTAGTCGTGAATATTTAATGCAGAGTAAAAAATGCCGATACACTGAGGAGACTTATTGTAATATTAATCAGCCTTAGCGGAAATCTTCCACTTACCATCATGGATTTGGTGGGTACACAAATAAGAGGGAATTCAAATAACCAACTGCACTGCTAGAGATACTGTACCTATCATAGCTTTTCTGCTACAGCGTCTGACAGTCAGGAATTTTAATGCAAGCAAACCAACCTTGACTTTAATGATTCTGCTCTTGAAGTTGTTCAGCACCACTATAATGTCATCAGAGTCTGCTGGGGAGTCCGTACCATCGTGGCTGTATGGAGAGAAAAAGGAATGGAACAGAGCATGTAAATTCAAGGATAATCTTACAGTGTGAAAAATTTTAAAAACAAACTAGAGATCGCAACTTTGTGAAAAAGTATAATTCCCAGAAGGTTTATTTTGGAGTGCCTTTATGGCTGTCGCTTTTCTCACCTGTAGATCTTGTAGATTTCATCAGAGCGTCCCTTCCTCAGCTTCAGGATCCAAGCTCCTGGATTGGCCTTCAGCTGAAAGTATCCCTACAAAGAAGAACACAGCAGGAGATCTACAGTGTTTGAAAATATAAACAAAAAGAGCATCCTTACAGAATCCACTGCAGATTATTAAACCTCAGGTTGAGAGTTTGTCACCTACCAGGTTTGCCATGACGATAGTATCCACGATGACCGGCTCGGAGGCGGTTCCCAAGGTGAACTGGAGGCCACGTGGGGGCTGACCCGTGCTGACATCAAAACAGTGGCCTTCCAAAAGCAGGTACTCCAACTCATACTCTGCTGCCACCACAGTATCCACCTGAAACCAGACGAGGAAAGAAGTTTAAAAAACATGCCTGATGACACACGTGAGCACACAGACCATTAGAGGAGAATTTAAAACTGATTTACTTTTGGAAAATTCCGCATCAAAATGTAGAAAGTTGGATAGAGGATGTGTAGAAGTACAAAACTGGGAGTGGGTTTGGGGAAAAAAATTAAAACCACCTCGAGACACAAGCACACACTTTTAACTATTTCACCACTAATACCATCAAAAAGTAAAAGAACACCCAAGTCAATACCCAAACATGCACACAGACCCGCCCACACACACACACACACACACACACACACACACACACACACAAACTGTCTTGCCTCTTCCAGGTAGATGTTGTCCAGGTCGTAGCGTGTGTGTACGGACTCGACCATCCAGCTCTCCGGTGTGTTGAGGTTGAGGGTGAAGAGCGGAGACTGAGGCATGTCCAGAAACTTCGCCATGGGCCCAGGAGAAAAACTTCCATCCGCCTGGAACGCCACCTCCGGCTCCAACACATGGCGGTAAAAACTAGAAGAGAACACAAACAACTACCACTGAAGGCCCATTCACATTTTATGGATACAGAGACAAAGATAAATCCTCTTCAACTGGCATTTGATCTACAGTACTATGATATTTGAAGGATTTAGCACCTAATTTCAATATGAGACTGGACAAATAGTCTGCTTCAAGTGAGAGAAACCTGATAGGATAAATTAGTGGACATTGGGGGTAGGCAAACTGTGATGCAGGTACAGAAGTGTGGGTTGTGTATTCACTCTGTGTAGAGAAATCAATGGCGTGCTCACCTTTTAAGAGGCATATCCGAAAGTTTGGACTGGCAGTTCATGAAGACCCGCAAATTGACATTCACCAGCTGCTTCAGAACCTGAGGGCGGGGAGGGTGGAGGGAGAGAGAGGTCAGACATAAGGTGCAGAAATGGTCAAAGGTGTGGTAAGCAAATGTATAAAACCCCCCCCCAAAAAAAAAACAGTGCATGGGTAAAAAAACAGATCAATCAATTCAGTGAGAAACCGCATCCAACCTACCAAAAGTAGAGGGGCTAGTTTCTGTGCCTCCCTGGTGACGGGATCCACCACGGCAATCACATCAAAGTACACATCTCCCTCTTTGGGCCGGATCTTCACAGCACTGCCAAAACCAGCCAAACAGTGCCAAGCAAATGTTAACAGGCTGTTTTCAGAGTTTCATGTATGTTACTGGCTGTGAAGATGCATTGATTTCACCAAAAAAAAAAATGCTCAAGTATTAATTTTCACTTTAAAAAGGTACAAATGGCAAAAAATACAAACTATCTATGTTTGCTGCAAGACGTGCCCATAACCTCAGTACAAGCTGAGGGTTATAAAAAGTCTAAGAAACAGGGAGAGGGAATCAGATATTGCAGACAAGATTTATCAATGGAGAAGAACTGACCTTTTTTTATCATTCTCTAACTAATATAAACTAATGTGATTGTTCAACGGCAAGTGATCTTTAAAACTTTGTTGTCTTACCTGTAGCGGTCATCAGCAAAGCCGTATTCTACCCTGGCCTCTCCTTTGGGCTGAGAGGAGAGCAGAGCGTCTATCTTCATCACCAGGTCGCTGGCCCTGAGAGAAATTCTGCGTTAACTCACACAATCTGAAATCTGTGAAGCTCTTAGTGAAGAAACAGTCAAGTAAAAAAAAATTACAGAGGTCTTGATGGGAAGAGAAATACCTGTCCTCCTCAACTCCGAACTGCTGGACCTTGCTTTTGATTCGCTCCCCGGAGGTCTTCAGGATGATGCTCTCCAGAAGGAGGAAGTCATCTTGGTTAAAGACCTCTTCTTCCTCCAGTGGGCCGATGATCTGTAAGAAAGGACAGAACAGTGCTGATGAATACAACTATTTTTATTTGCCCAAGATGTGCCCATATAAAACTGTGAAGGAAAAAAAAAAGAAAAATCTGTGTGCGTGACTCACTCTTCCATTGCTGATGACTGCTCTCTGTCCTTTCTTCAGTTTGAGCACATCTCGACAGTAGGCAGCGTGGGAGAGCAGGAAGTCGAATTTGGGACCCTCATATGCACTCTTGAACAATGAAACATCCATACCCTGAGGGAAAAATAACCAAGTAACAGGCAGTAATAAACAAAGTTAATTCAATGAAATATCCCATGTTTCAACTACAACAACTGAAGGAAACAGGAGGACAGTTTGTGTTTGTGATCCAGAACCATTAACTTTGGGTTGAAGGATTAATGGTGTTGATCCAAAACCCGTGGTAATGGTTATTTATCATTGCTCTTTTGGAAAAGGTAAGTCGGTATGACTGGAAATACACTGAAATAAGGAATCGTTTGGTTCAGCGGTCAGTTCTGATGTCTGTCTTCCAGGTAAGTGAAGATCAGTGAGTCTTCCTGCACCCTCACCCCAACAGCGAACTCTCCGATGTCGGTTCCCCTCTCCAGCGCTGCGGCGGTCTCCTCCTTGGCCATCTTGGTGATGAAGTTCTTGGCGTTGTTGGCGGTCTGCGTCTGTATGGCGGCCCAGATGGCCCGCGCCACGCGGCTCGTCTCAGCGGACGGACTGGCCGATGGGTTGTTGATCATCCCCAGACGGACGTTGTTGCTGGTTTTCTGTTGTACAGTAAGTGTACAGTAAGTTAGAGGGGATTTGTTTTTGTTTTGAAGAGAAAATAACAAAACAGCTCAGCCTGCCAAATCCACTGGTGACAGACAAAATCAAAAAACAAAATGAATGGACTTTCAAGGAATTATTTATTATTATTATTATTTTTTGAATTTTCTAAATGTACCTCATTATATTCTGCCACCTTGTGGCTATTTAAGGTATTACTAACTGTGACCGGTGAGTTTCAATTCCTAAGTTTGGTGTGTTTAATGCATTAACAGTGCATACGATGCACATGATCTGTAAAGCACCAGATGGCATGTCAGTATTTTACTTTGTTCTGGTGTGCTCTCCCTCTCCTGTGCTGGATTTCTCCCTGTATGTTTGCTTAACGTTACTGCAAATTTCTGCATCTACAAAGAAGCTCTGGCTCTTATTTTTAGGGTTTGACACTGAAACATGACAGCTAACACATCACTGTTTTTTTTTTTACCCTGTTAAATGCCACTGTAGCTGTACTGAGACTATCTCTCAGTGATTGAACTAATATTTAGCAGGCAAAATCAAGTGACAAAAGGGCACCAGAAACGTAATGTAAATTGACAAACCCCATTTTTAAACATGTTTTAGGCTGGATTACTTCCTTTAAATCTGCAATATACATTTATTTCTAGATTTATGTCTAGATTTTCTATCTGTAAGGTGGTGTGGTGTGAGTGCTCCATTTAATACCATGTTCCCAGTGTCCATTGTAATCCATTACACACCTACACTGTAACAGTCTAGTATTTTACAACATGAGGGTGTTTTGTACCATGTGTCTGATGGCGTCGTAGAGGAGCTGGCGTCCAGACCGCTGGTCAAAGTCTCCAACCACCCAGAAGGTCACAGGACGGATGTAGCCGTCATCTGACAACCACAGACACAGAAGAAGAGGCTTTAAAAACTGTACATGAAGTATGAAAGTGTGTCGTAGCAGTGAAAATGGGACATTTATATGGACAACATCGTGGAATGTAAGAAACAAAAGTCAGTAAGGAGGTCAGTTGTATCTGAATGAAAAATCAACCCATTCTTGCCTATATTCTTACTATTCCACACCCCAAATCTGGCCTGTGTATCACAGTCTTTACAGCTTTGTCATTTTCTAAACAGTAAATCAAACCTCAATCAGCTTAATCTCTACACAGCGAGGACAAATGACACAGAATGGACTGTCAGAAAGATGAGAAGAAACATTGGTGAAACTTATCAAGCAGTTATGTAAACTGTTCGTGCTGCTTATACCATTCAGGCCCAAACACACACTCACCACATGCTCAGTTAGTAATTTGTGTCATCTGGGAAATGCAACACAGATGAAAGTGTTGGTGGATTCACAAATGGACCAAAACACTGCCAGCTAAGTAGTTAGTTCACGCAAAGCAGAAAGAAGAGAAGAAAAGGGAAAGAATGTGAAAGAACGGAGGGAGAAGATTACCATGCCTATTGGTGGCGGTCATCCCTGACGCAGGGAAATTAAAGGAGAAGCATAAAAGGAGGAACAGGAGGAGAAAACAGAAGGACAGAAAGAAAAATACAAGAGGGAGCATTTAAACTTGAGAAAAACTAAATTAACTGTACAACTTCAGAAACTCTGATCAACTGGAAATACACAAATTCACTCTTTATCAACCACTGTTTCCTTTTCACATGCGTACCGACCAACCATCACATGAGACTCTCCTGCACCGTTACCTTTCTTGGTCATGTAGTTCATGCTGTTGGCCACAGCGGTGCTCTGCTCCTTGGTGTCCAGAGTCAGGAAGCGAGCGTAATCATCTATAAAGTGGTTGTCTGCAGAGAGAGAGGACAGATGCGGTTTAAGAAGGTGTGTTTGTGTGTATGTGTGTGTATGTGTGTAGACGTGCACTCACTGGTATCGGACAGGTCCAGGTAAGTCCTGCTGGTGGACAGCACTCTGGGGTTGATGCGAGGGACGACGTTGGGCTGGTTCATAATGAAGTCCACCACGTCGTGATCCGTAGCCAGTTCACCCTGTCAGACACACAGAGGCAAAGACTCAGGATGTGACAGTAGTCAAAAAAAAAAAAGAAACGTTCTTTACTCTGATGTTTGGTGCAGTAGTGATGCAAAGAGTATGAAAGTGATGCCAGCGGTGTTTGGCTGTGGCACCTTCATCCCCGTAATCACAGTACAGAACACCAGGCATTATGGCTTCCACACAAAAGGTAGGACTGCTTCTGTACTGACTAAAAAGTTTTCTGTCAAGTAGTTATGAATAATAGAAAACAAAACAAGAGAAACCGCAAGAGATGACAAACCAACACCCTGTTCAGCAACAGAACTGGTATAAGGACATTTTATGGCCTTATTGATGCCTGTCAGATTGATAACTCTGAGCAAGATTACAGGCAGTTAGTAGTAAAAAGCAACAGAGGTGAAGTTTAAAAGTTTTGCTGTTGAGTCAATAAAATATTTAATGACTGCAATAAAATATTGATTTTGCATTAAAATAAATATGAAGCAAAAGAACAGACTGTTAGCTGCTGATAATGGGTCTTAATAGACTTAAACCATGATGAAACAATGTTAAACTATGATGACACCAATTATACAAAACACTTAAGCTCACTGTTCATTGCTGTCAGTGAGTGTATATTAGTGTGTGTGTGTGTGTGTGTGTGTAGATTTGCACACTGACTCACCAGGTAGACGGCTCTCTGGTAGAAGGAGGTGGTCTCCAGGATCTTGTGCATGGTGACGGTCTCCAGCTCGTCTGGGTCCAGCTGCTCTCTCTGGTAAGGCATGCCGTTGTACATGACCACAGGCAGCGGGCCGACCCCGGTCTGCTCGTAGTACGCCCGCCCCTCCTGCAAGAGGAGACAGAAGTTTGCTTCATGTCCAAAAAAAACATCATTTTAACCTCAGTGGAGAAGGGATAATTATGTTATGATTTATGGAGTTCATGATTCAATACAACCACAATACGATGAAGTAAATAAACAAAATAACAGTACAGGATTATGTTTATTTCTGAGCCACAAATCTTTCTAGCAACAACATTGGCTTGCTACAAAGTCAACAATTTAAAAATGTTGTCATTACAAATAATATGATTTGGATGTGGAGCTTGTTAAATTGTGATGAGCATCTGTGTTTACCACAGCAGAATAAAACGCAGCTAAAACTGCAACAGACATGTTTCACAGCAGGCATTTTGACATGAAATGGCAGGTAAACACAGGTGTTACTAATGACATTAATTAAAGTTCTGTACCTCAATAGAGCAGATCCTTCATTAATTTGATTAGTAACACCTGTGTTTGCCTACTATTTCATGTCAACATGGCTGCTGTGAAAAACGTCTATTCATCCTTCTGCCCTACAATATACATTATGACATTTTTTCACTGCTATGTATTGAATTCCAATATATTGTCCCACTTCAGCCTTCAAAACCTATTATATTTCACTCCATCATGCCAAATCAGTTTGACTAAAAGCCCCAACAAGTCTGATGTAGTAAAAAAGTGTATGGCCGAAAAGCTGCTGACTGGTACTCTCACTAAAGCTCTCTCTAAGCAAGACAGAACGGTTTGTTCCACCAAAAGCCTCCACCAGGCCGAGCAGTGATGTCACGCTCTGTCCCCGCTCACCTTCCTGTTGCCGTCGTAGCTGGAGTCGGCTCCCAGGATGCTGCTGACCTCCACGTAGGGAAACTTCTTCTCCAGCACCTTCACCACGTCCCCAACACTCAGCTGCCCTGCGATGGGCACACGGCCAAACATCTGGAGGGAGAGAGAAGCGGGGGAAAGGGAGAAATATGGGAGAGAAGGTAAGGAGGGAGAGGGAATTAACATTAAAAAAAAGAAAAAGTTCAGGGACAGAGAAATGTCAGGGAGAAAGAATTAACAAGAAAATAAAAAGAATCTGCTGATCTCTAATTGATTTCAGAGTCAAACTATTAGATAACATTTTTGTTCCAATCAGGATGCTGTAAGTGTTTGACTCACCGCCACGACGGCTTCGAAGGCGCTCTGGCTGTCCACCTCGTCGCAGATGTAGTTGAAGGCGCGGACCAGTGCCACGCCCGCGTCCTGCATACCGTCTATGTCATCTCCATCCGACACCACAAACACCAGCCCTATCCTAAAAACACACACACACACACACACCAAGTTTCTACAACCATTTGCACTCTGATTCTTACTGTGAGCATATAATTAAAATTCAGATCGCATATGGTTTGCTTAATCAGTATTCAGACAAACTGACCATCCCAAGATGCCACATGCAGAGCGGTATCAAAGGTCTCCCACACCCAGCCTGACAAAACTCCTAAATTAAAACAGATTTTAACTAGGCTATTTCCCAGTGGGCTGCAATTCCATTTTTTTCTCTGGATGGATAGTAACAGCAGAGTTAGCTGAGCATTTTAATTGAGCTCGTGTTTGTAAACCTGCAGAGTTGCTGCAAATAATGCCAACAAACTGCTGAAACTTCTTATAAAACATGTAAACAGTTTTTATTTCTTGAAATACCCATATATTGATGTAGTTTAGTCTCATAATACTTAGTATGATGTACAATATATGAAGAATTAATCAAATATATACGACATATTTAAGATTTCATCTTTAAAAAATGAAAGTGAAAAACTGTTTCACAGAACACCTGGTGGGTAAACAAAGTTCAGACGAGTTTAACCTCAACTGCCGTCTAACACATCTGCAATGACAGAGACAAACAACACACACACTCTCTCACACACACACACACACAGACACACACACACACACACACCTGAGTGGGATGTTGTTAGTGTAGAACATCTCTGCAACACTCAGCAGCTCAGCAGAGTTTTCCTGGGTCGGGTCCAAAATGATCACCTGCAAACAAACACACACAAACACAACACGTTTGCTATTTTTCAAAAGGACTGGGACCCATTTGGATTCACAAAAGGCTGATTAATTAGGCGTGGACGCACCAGATTGTGGAAGTTCTTGCGGATCTGCCGGATGACGCCAGGGAAGGTTGGTCTGAGCAGCTCCTGCACGTTGTAGGGCCATGAGCTGTATCTGTGGTCTGTCTCCAGGTTGTTAATCCACTACAGAGAGACAAGGGAAGTGAAGAGGACATGGCTGAGAGATAACCGGTGTAACAGTGCAGGCCCAATATCATACCAACACCGCCATGAGATTACATTTAAATGCTGGTGGACAAAAAACTCACAAGCAGAAAATAACCACTTAATGTGTCTTAAAAAAGCAATCGCACTTTCCCAGGTCGTAGATTCAGGATGACATCTACACAACAAACAGTGCTTCCCAAAATGGGGTCAGGGCACCTCAAAGGTTCCCCGATGAGACTCCCCCGGGGTCCACAGCATGAGGAACAGTTTAAAAGGTGATGACACCCAACCAGAAAATCTAGATTTCGCTGGCATCTAGTGGTTGAAATGTTTTTTTTTTCCTTGGATCTGGGCCTCATTTGGCGGTCCTACATCACTGCTGGGTGCCGTCACAAATGCAGCACAGAGCACACTTAAGACCAAACCCAGAAGAGGTGTTACATGTGGCCAGGAGCGCCGCAGAGTTAAAGCTTTCAACCCGCAGAGGTCAGCGCAACCATGTTTTTCTGCCTTCAGCGACTTAGGGTTTCATCACTCTTTAATGTCTCAATTACTTACTATACGTACTAGAATTTAGCACGATTGGAGAACCTATAAAGACAACTAGGGCTGAAGGCTGCTGCTGAATCACCCTTGTTTTATTTGCCATTAAAAGTTTCCAAATTTTACAACCGAGACTTAGCATACATTTATTCTTTTTCTAGTTTGCCCTTTGTGGAAACACCTTAGTAGGTCAGCAAAGTTGTTGCAGAACTGCTTATTTTGCAACTCTCTATCATATATTGATATAATCCAATAGTGATTCAATCTCTGCCCAGTTTATAGAAGTTTTGACATTTGCTGTTGTAAAGACCCAGGAAAGCAGTTCTTTTTTTTTTTGTTCAAATCAGCAAAAAAGAAGCTGGTAATTTAAGGGT
>OMKZ01035618.1:27926-62401 GCA_900302535.1 Neoniphon sammara | reverse complement strand
GCTGAGATGCCAGAATAAATATTCAGCTAAGTGTGGGAGAATAGCTATGTCAGGCGCACCCTGATCTCACAGACATTACTGGGGGAGGGACAAAGACACACACACACACACACACACACACACACTCACACACTCAGACATACTAAAGTAGGGTCACTAGTGAAAGTTCAGCCAGTTTAACATTCTCCCTCAGGGAATATTATGTTTTCAAGTCATAAAAGAGGTTGAGAAACCATTTGTACAGCACAGCATCTACTTTAATCCTATTAAAGAACTATTGAGAGTAACTTCCTTTCAGCTCAAGCTACAGTATGTGCATTTACACAGATACAGACACTATACAGACAAAAACATAGGGTGCACTGTTCATCTTGATTTGCGGTATTAGGGAGAAGGCAGACCACAAAGCAGCCGCACTGACCTTTGGTACCATCCTTGGCCCCTGTCATGTCCGGTTGTGTTGGCTTTACGATGCAGGATGAGTTCAGGGCCTCTTCAGCCATTTCTGGTGGCAAAGTGCTCTCAGGAACTCCATTCTGGGCTACACCACTCTGCCCCAAATGCAAGCTGGACTGCCCACCTGGAAATAAAAACAGCACTAAGGTATAAAGTACTCACTATATAAAGTATACTAAGGTATAAAGTATTAATTTACGCCAATATACCTATGTTAGAATGAAATTAAACTAGCATTTAGCTCATTTCAGGTGTACTATACATTTACATAATCACATGAAAAGCTAGTTATTACTGCACTCCAACTGTACTGAATTGTATTGCTGAAAAATAACCAGTTTAACATGTCTAAGAACAGTTGACAAATTGCTATTCCCCAACAAACATATCTTATAATGCTATTTATACAATCAAAAATAGTTCACACATTTCTGAAAAATAACATATGCTGTTTAAGCTAGGTTGGATGGAACAATTCCCTTTTCTAACTGCACAGTTAGAAAAAACAATCTCCATTTACTTCAAGTACCCACTGACAAAGCACCACATGTTCATAATTCAGTACTCACAGAATAATGCAGTCAATATTGTACAGAATCTTTCCAAAGGTGATTCCACTTGGTCACAGCAAAGAAATGAAAATATCTGGATATAAACTGTATATGCATGTGTGGGAATGTGCCTGTTGCCTGCCAGCCTTCAGATTACCAATCTGCTAGTTAATTGGATTCTTCTACTCGTGCCTATAAGACATTTGGCAAAAGAGAAAATGGCTGCTGTAAAATGGGTATGGACAGGCGCTGTGGCATCAAGTAAAAGCACAGGATTGAAACTGCATAGCCCTAAAAGTTGATACCACAAGATACTGTAGATAACAAATCTATGAGAAAGGATAGAGGAGACCCACAGGTAGAGCCCATTAGAGAGCTGCCAGGAGATTGGCAAGCAATTCACTTCAAATCTGTTCAGTTTGATAGGAGTCTCTTCAGTTCAATAACTTCAGTTTGTTTGGAGTAAATTCAATTTAGTTTGATGGAATAGTATTTGATTCTAGTTGAGCTGAGCTTTTGCACTGAGTCCAGTTATAGTCCGAAAGGGTTTGTTTTCATTTGATTTTGAGTATAAGTGAGGTCTCTGTTTTTTTTTTTGGGGGGGGGGCACAATTTTAAAGCCATCTGATCAACGGCAAGCTATATAACCGCTGGGTGTGTACCTCCCTTTCAATCTGTTGCAATCCTAAAGGCATCGACAACGGTCAGGTTCTGATCAATCAGGAGGAAGCATACAATATTTGTTAGATAAACAAGAGCTGTGATTATGAAAATTATTTGTGTGGGCAAAGTTAGGACATCTTAGCACACAAGTATTTGCTTGGACAGAGGCCTTTTTGTGAGGTGCCGTTGATGAAGCTGTTAATTTTGTGGTTAACATCTGTGAAATCATTTGGAGTGTTTTGCTGTTGTAGCAGGGGCTTTAATCAATAAATTACAAATCACCCCTTCTAGCTAAGGTTCAGCCATTTGGAAGCCATGGTACCTCGGAAATAACTTATTAGATCAATCTGTAACAAATGAAGACGCAAGTAATTTACGTAATCAAATAGATTTATTTTTGTATATTCTTACAGCTTTTTAAATATCATAAATTAAGCAATCTGACAGTTTTTTTCAATGTGGAAAAAAATAACAAGGTAGGCAGGCGGATTCGAGATTTCCTTATTATTATAAACACAACTACAAAAAATGTACAGTGCAGCCAACAAAAATACTTTGGCAATGTGCAAAAAGCTATAACGGAGGGAGGGGCTGATGATCTCCTGAGCAAAGCCTAGGAAGTACATGAGAGTGATCTGGAAAGGGGCTCCGGTGGGGGGAGGCCTCCTTCTGAAACAGACGTAACCACAGACAGACCACAGACACGTGGACACATAGGTTACTGTCAGATGTGCCTGAGAAGAAGGGAGGTCTGCCGATGATAATACATCAGAGACCAAAAGTCACTCCAGGGCATTCAGGTCTATGGTTGGTCTATGGGTTAGGGGAGTTAGGGATGAACACAGCACAACATGACTGTTAGTGGGGTTAGCTTGGAGGATACGACAAACTGACAAACACGCTGTGGCGAAACCCTAACTGACACCAAACTACAAGAACTATTATGTGACAAATATCTCAGATCAATTTAAATGTGCTACGTGTAGCATTTTAACATCAGTAAATCATTACAGCATACAGTCTGAGACATTATTATATTTACTGTAAACAATACCATCACCAAGAAGCCTCTACACTGCATTTTGTACTGTGAGCCAATGGGCCAGATTTGGAAAAAAAAAACTTTGTGGCACAAAAGGATATTGCTTTATGGCACAAAACAGGGCCTGTGCCACCACAACGGTACATGAAGAAACAAGAAAAACACGAATGGAAAAAAATTAATTCTGACATGTTTATCATCTTCACTAAAGAGAAAAACTTTGACCAAAGAAGCAGCGTCATCTTTTGCAACAGGAAGCAACAGGGTTTATGGAAAATTTGGTGTTAATTTTGGGAAACACTAACAATAGCACTGGTGCAAAATAATAGAAACTTGACAATAGCTTGGTCTTTTTTTTTTTTTTGTTTACAGTAATTATACCGAGGTATCAAAATTAATTTGAGACCAATACATTGATGTTCAGAAATGCTACATGTAGGACCTTTAATTAACACAACATGCCTTACTTGGGGCCCATGCTGGTTTTGTTATTAGTTAATCTGTGGTTAGGTGGGAGGAGGTGGAGCTACGGAGGCAGCTAATGCAAAAGCAACGCGACAAGATCTTATGACCGAAGCAGGCCAATCGTCACCTTCCCCGCTGCCAGGAATCAGCCAATCAGAGGGTGCAGCATTGGAAACTTGAAACAGACTGAACGAAATGAAGTGAACAAAAAGGGGAAAAAATGAATAAAAAAAAGAAGATCAATGAGAGGTGTGGGGAAAATGAAAATGAAAGATGGAAGATGGAAAGAGAACATAAAACATTTGCAATGCTGAGAATCACAAGGAAAAATATTGTTGGCTAACACTGAAGATATTACAATACAACTACATTACAACGAGGCATGTGCTGTGAAACTCAGGGAAACTGTCAAAATAACAGGTTAATACTTCAGCAGTGCATTTTAAGATCTTACCCCCATTTCCATACAATTATAACCAAATTATTATAACTGTTTTCACCTTAAGCATTGTCACTATTTACAACATATGCAAAACTTTACGTCTGTTCCAAGCTGCACATGACATGAACTACTATAAAAAAAAAAAAAAAAAAAAAAAAAAAAAAAAGGAGAAAGTGAAATATTTTCACTGGTTCATGAATATACATTCTTTGGCAGATTCTACTGAAAGCCAAAATGTCCACTAGTGGGGAGAAAAAAGATCAGTCTGGCTGACTGCTAGAGATGATTTCTACAATAAAGTTAAATCAGGGAAAATAAAAAAATGTACCAATAAAATAGAGAAAAATCTCCTTTTTAGTAACAGAAAAAAAATACTGTTTTGGCATTTCTATTGCACATCTTTCTTATGCAATTCGTACAGGTAGCTCGGGGAGATTAGGTGCATTTCAGGCAATCAGTCAGTGTAACTTGAAAAGCGATATGGATTTTGTAAGAACCCTTTGCACTAAAAAGGAACCAACACAATCCAGATGGCTTTCAAGGTTAGAGGGTGTGCTCCAGGCAGCTTGTATTGCCATCCAATGCCACATCATCAGTCCTCATCATCATCAGTAAATTATCAAGGCATATTCTTTCAAAGCGGAAGGAGTTTGCCCTTTTGAGACAATCCCATTCGTTGCCATCGGTCAGACAAGATCAAATGATCACAGAGTGAAGTGATCTGAATATTTTTCATACACCAAAAGTGAAATTCACATTCTGTCTACAAATCCCTAAATGCCTGGATGGGTCTCTATGGCACATGAACTAACTACATCACTGCTATACTTCACCTACCACCTAACTGAAGACATCTGTGTGATATGAATGTTTTGCTGCTGTATGTTGTTGTCTGCAATCTAAGCAGCCTGGAACAAGCCCAATTCAGTCAGAGATGCATTCAGTGGAGTACAACACTGGGGAACCCTGAAATCCAACAAACAAGCAGTGGACGATTTGAACAAATTAACAGTAAAATTGACAGTATGAAGGTAACATGTTTTCTTACACACAAGCTAACAAAGGGTTGTGGTATTTCATTTATGCACCAGCCCTCAAGGTAGCGTGTACCATGTTCTATAGAGTACCTATATGATAAAAGCTTTGAAATAACTTTCAGGTATCTGTTGTGTTGTCCACTGCAACTGAATGCACACCCACAACAATCGTTACTTAGTCAGACTTCACACAGTACAATCACACCAAGCACTGAACACAGGCATTGGAAGTGAATCAAGTAAAGTGTTTTTACAACAACTGTTTTTGGTTGCTTTATAAAACACTTGTTTAAAAAACAAACAAACATAAAAACGTAACAAAAATGACCACTAATATTTGCTCCTCTGTATTTGTTTACAACCAAAGGCTTTGGTGTACGTCAAATAAAAAATTAAGAGCAATCATACATTTTATACCTACATGAAATAAAGTAATAGTATGATATAATCCCAGATATGGAAATGGGCATGTTTGAATAAAGTTCACAATAGTAGGTAGTAGAGATGTAGGAAATCCAAATTTTTATTTGGTGGGATTTCTTTTTATCAACCTCGTGATCGTTTGTCCATGAGGGATAGTAGATGTGTAAAACTCGAATCCACTGACACTTGTGTCATGCCAGCTAGCCCAGACAGGCCCAAACACCCCTGGCTCGCCTTGCTATGCCACCCAGGGGTGACAGCCCCTCCTAAGTACATGCCTATGAGAGCTGGTGGCCAAAGGGGTGCTGCTGGGCCATCTGGGGCTCATGGTAGATGTGTCCCAGCAACTCGTGCATCATGCAGAGCAGAGGAAGCCCCAGGCTCAGCAGCTCATACAAAAACACATAGTCATCTGAGCGGCTCCTGAGGTGGGACCCCACAGCTGTGAAAGATTCACACACACTCCCCAAAAGCCGTCGAGGCAACACACACACAGCCCGGCCAGCACGCCTTGGCCAACTCAGGCCTTGCCTAAGCAAGGAAACCAGGGTACCTGGGGCTTGGATCTGAAGGCTGCCAGTCGCCGAGTAGCTACCATTGTCCACAGACGAGGATGTGATGCGGCGTTGGTCATCCTAAATGAGTCGAGATACAGAGCAGCAACTGGATATCAAAATTATGAACTTTACAACTGATGAATCAAACAACCTGATAATTCACAAAAAAGAAACAAACAGTAAATGGATTTGGTGCTAAACTACTATGGGATGAACAGAGGATTGAATATCAAAATATTTGTCTACTCCTCTGCAGCACATCTTATACGTGGTGTCCCACAGGGCTCAGTATCAGACCCTCTACTATTTATTAAACTAGCTATCTACTATCTATATACTCCCCTTAGGCCACTTCTTTCCCCAGCATAACATCTTATACCATTGCTACAGTGATGATACACAACTCTATGGCTCTCCGAAAACAAAGACCACCTTCAGTCCTTCACAACCTGTCTTATCTCACATTCAGTGCCAGACAACTTGCAATTTGGTTCTATTTGTTTTTGGTTCTAAGCTGTGTTTTGATTAGCAAGTAAAGCAAGTGGTAAAATCTTGTTTCCTTCACATAAAGAACATTTCAAAAATAAGATCATTCCTGTCTTGTGCTGACTTAGTTTAAGTGGACAATGTCGTATTCCGTCTTGGTTAACCTACTGCAATGCATTACACACCTGTCTCAGTCAAAACTCTACATTGTTTGCAGTTGGTACAAAATGATGTGGCGTGGCCCATAACTGGATCTAGAGGATATGAGCATATCATTCCAATTTAACTGCCCTCCACTGGCTGCTGGTTAATTTTAGAAAAGAATTTAAGATTTGACTGTTGAGTGGTATTGCATTTTGTTAAGTTTATGTCAAGCACTTTGTAATTTTCAAGAAGACTTTATAAGGGGCTATGTACTGTAAAAGATTATTATTTGTATTATTGTCATTATTATTATTACTATTATCATCATCATGTAATGGAACTGTCTTGTTGCTCGTATGTGAACGCTGCAGTGTTTCTTACCATTCTCCTCCTGAACCTGCTCAGCTGAGTACTGGATTGGTGTTGGGCATAATGCATCTTACAGTAGAACTTCCCTGTAATCAAAGCACACACAGTCATAAACATATTATGGGTTGAGTTTGATGCACTTTACAGCCTTATCTAAGATGACTTAGCACAAACTTTCAAAATCAGCATGTTCCAACAACCATCTGTGAAAACTGCTACAATATCTATGTCATATTTGTGTTAAAGGGGCAATGAGTACGATTTTTTCTGCCCCCAGGTGGAGTAAAAGCAACCTTGCTTATAAAGCAGTCAATACATTAAACGTACCCTGTTGTGAGTCAAAGGTGTGCCCTCCCAGACGAAGAGTGCAGCTACAGACGCTGCAGCGGAAACACTCGCGGTGGAAGAAGTAGCCCTCGGCACTGAGTCTCTCCATCACATAGACCCGCTTGGAACAGAAGTGGCAGATGTCGCTGCCGCCAAGCCCAGGAGGGAAGTCCTTACGCACCACACACTGAGCAGGAGATGGGTAGGAAGTAGAGAGAAGAAGAGGACAGGGGGAATGTGAGGTAAGACATGCAGTCAATCAGCCCAGTTATTGTTCTATTGGCAGACCGGGCCAAAGGATGACCGTGTTGGTCTGTCCATATGTCTGTCCAACACTTCACTTCATGGTAACATACCTTGACATCTATAGCGTGGATTGCCATGAAATTTGGTGAGTACATTCATGCTCCTCTGAGAGTGAAACCCTGACCTTAGAACCTTTCCTCTGGCACTACCCTCAAGCCAGAATGTCAACTTTGCACACAAGATAAAGAAATGTTACTACTGGATTGCCATTATATTTGGTAAATGCATTCATACACCCCTGAGGGAGATTACTTGATTCCTTAATTGTGGTGACCCTGTGGCCTTTCTTCTAGTGCCACCCTCAGGCCAAACATTTGACTTGTACACAACATATCTCTAAATGTTATGGATGGACTGCCAAGTAAATTGTTGGGCGTACTCATGCGTCTCAGGGAATGAACCCTATCAATTTTGGCGTCACCATCACCTTTAGGCCAAAATGTCAAATTTGATATCTCGCAATCTATTGGGCAGACTACCATGCAATTTGGTGAGCGATTCATGCTCCTCGGGGGATGAACTTAAAAGAGGATGCCTTAAAATCAGCAAGGAAGGAATACAAATTTTGAATGATTCATGTTTGCCTTCATTTATATGATGCATGGTGTCAGAGTGAGGTCTTGTCAACATCAGAATTCATGCATGGAGTATTTAATACCAGCCTTCTGATTTCTTACTATAATTATTCTACTCAAAAGACAACAGATGTAGGAAAAATAATGTTTACATTATTATATCAATAAAGTACATTTTATGCATTTTATTTTATCAGGATTAGTTTCTCCTGTAAAAGAGTGTGAAGTGAAATGAGCCCATGTTCATGTTGTAGGGTCACATTTTAACTCTCGGATTGGTTTAACAAAGGTTGAGTGGTAGGCAGGTATGTTCTCCCTCCTTTTTTGCAAAATCTATCCTCTTAACACAAGGGATAGAAAAATGTATGACACATTCTTACTAGCTCTTAGAGCTGTGAGAGATATCAAGTTACTTGTAAGTAACGGATATAGATCATAATACAGACTTTGCCTTTGCTCTTAGCCACAAACAAAAGAGGTTCTGATATCTCTTAACAGCTGCTATCTGTTATACTTAGGGAGCTACACACATTGAATATGTATGTAGATCATAGCTGTGCCTAACCTAAACAAAACAAAACAACAACAAAAAAGGAATGTCAGGAAACTGAGGAAATACAAAATCTCTGTTACAGTAGCTCATCTCTTTTTTTAAATTTGGCCCAAGTGTCCTTTTTCTTTTTAAAGACAAAAAAAGCATAAAACCATGTACTCCAGGTTAATTATTGCTCTGCAACATCCGCATGCAGCTTACCGGCATGGCATTAGGCCTGTGATCTGTCTCATAGAGAATGGCCAGCATCTGCGCTTTAGCATCTATGGCTGATGATACCTTTCCAACCGTACGCTAACAATAACACCAACACCAGGGAACGAGAAGGTAAAACAGAGAAAGAGATGGGGTCACAGATAAGAGTAATAGCAGGGAAGATCAAATTAGGGTATTTAAGGTATAGAAAATGGATTTCTAACCTATGGAACTTCATTTAGACTGAGGTATTGACTAGTACCTCTTTACAGTACTTAGCAGCTCCAGCTGGACAACTCTCAGAGCGACTGACTGGCTTTCGAGTGATTCTTCGTGAGTTCTCTAGAGCGCTGCTCCCATTGCACTAAAATAAACACCACAATGAGCATTACCTGTCCAAGAACACCCACTGCATCCATGATATATTGAGCTAGTCCTTATCAGTGCACCCTAGAGGCTATTAACCCTAGGATTCTTTCACTATGAAGTTACTTTGTCAACAGTAATAGCAAGAAAAGTTATACATACTCCAGTTTTCAGTAATGGCTAGACAGATTAGTTTCCAGGCATCTGAAATTATTTTCATGTCAGGGAAACTGGAAGATATATAGCAATTTTTTACCTTCTCGTGGCCATTTTTAATTAATTTGTTGCCATCAACTTTCTCGTGAATCTTTTCATGGACGGTCTCTTGGGCACTCTCAACATTGACATGAACATCGTTCTGAACAGTGTCATCTACCTCCTGACACTTTTCCTTGTGCAGCAAAGAAACTGGAGGGGAAGAGGAGTTCTTGTGTTCATTTTCACTGTTAGAGTCAGAGAAGGGAGAGGAGACTGCCTGGCTTTCATCAGTGCAAAATGAAGACAGATGAGAGGTTTTGTTGTTGAACATGGAGGAATCCACACCAACAGAGACTGTCTCAACCTTTTCACAGTCAAAGTAAGACGGGGAAGTGGAGGAGGTGCTCTGGTTCTTGTCCTTGTGCCCAGCAGAATTAGGAAGGAGAGAGGAAAAACAGGCCTGGGCGGCGGGATCAGGGACAGGGTGAATTACAGGGTAGATGGAGCGACTCTTAGATACAGGCGGGGGAGCAGGTGTGGACAAGGAAGGAGAGGAAGAGGTAGATAGTTCCACCTACAGAAAATGAATCAGACAGAGATGGACGATTGAGCAAAATAACTGAGCGAAACAGGAGAAACTTTACTCTAAAGCTCAGGATACACCGGGGCACACGGGAAATAACTCTTCATGCCAGGAGGTGGCAGTAGTCTCAAAAAGTAAATTACAAGCTACACTTGCTAACTAGCTAGCTCAATATAAACACAACTGGATTTCCATTTCTCTTCCTTATTCGCTTAGCCTGAAAGACCAACTTCTCTCTCTGACAGCCTTAGCTGCCAATTCAACATGCTGAATCAGCCAGGAAGCCGCTGAGGAAGGACCACTGCCAACCTTCGTCAGGGTGTGTCAGGACGTTAATGATCTTGCCATCAGACCAATGACTCAAAAATTTCCATGCAGAGGAAATGAGGCAGGGTGGGTTATGGAGGGTGAGAAAATGGGCAGGTCCGTACAGAGCGCAGTATTTAAATGGTTGATGACAAGAGAATGATGCTGAGATCAATTTGATTCAGAAGGGGACTCCTCTAGACAGGAAACCAAAGAGGATAGCAAACTGTCAGGATTAGTGGTGCCCTCCATTTCACAGAACCAGTGGAAATTATGTATCTCAAACAGCAACACAACACAATACACGGACAGCCTGCTAGGGGTTAATACAAGTTTACATCATGCAAACTGTGCGGTCTTGGAAGATCAACTTGACAAAGCAAACAAAACGTTAGTGCTGACCTTGAGCTCTTAGAAGATAAGTTTGAAACTATTTTAGTATCAAACAGCAGCAGCAGCCCAACACAAGATGACAAGCAGTTAAGTCCAATCGAAAATGACTAACAGCTCTTATATTATGACAAATAAAATGATCAGCACCAACCTCAAGCTCTCAAGCCACCATGGAACAATCTCAACTAGCAGCTCTGCAGCTGCCCAGTACTCAAATTGGAAATGAATGAATAATGGGTGCAAAGAGATTAATGTTGAGCTAAGTGCTAAAAGCCTTTACGCACACCCACACGAGTGGACACAACATTTATCAAGTCTAAGATTAGACTTAATAAAGCAGTGTTAACATGAATGTACTGCAGTCTACACTGCGCACATGCCCATGCCAGTGGTTGGTGATGTACACAACCTGTGACTCTACAAGAGGAGGAAGAGGAGAAAGGGGAGCAGGAGGAGGTTTGTTGGACCCAGGAAACATGGAGCAGAGGATGACTGCTCTCTCCTTTATACTTCTCCTATTAAATTCTCTAGTGGGTGGATGCTGGGCTTTAGCCTGTAGGGAAGGCAAGCGACGGAACAGAACAAGACAGAGATTAATCGAGTTGACCTTGCAGAAATAAAAATGACCTCTATAGCTGACTACTATATTTCATAAAATAAATGAAAACATTGGTCCTTACAGGGAAGCCACAGTCACATATGCATTATGTGAAATTGAAAAATGCCTCACTAATGAAAAATACTGTGTAGAACTGACAAGCATGTGACCTCCAAGTAGTAGTGAGAATAAAAGATTATTTATTCACAATATCTCATATTATTCACTCAGGTATTTGTACCAAGCTGTCACTTTTAAATAGTACGCTTGGTGTTGCTGAATAGTATATTGACTGTCTTAAAAAACACACCTGATTAAAACCAGAAGTGGCACAAATGGCTTTTATGTTTAAAAGTTTCCCACAAGTCAGTGAATCTATACTGAGGCATCTGGCATCTTAGTACTGATAATAATAATTATGTTTTGCCACAAAGGAATCAATGGAGTACGATTTCTGCATCCGCATAGTATGTGAGCAATTTGATTTTGAATATGCCAGAAATGACCCTCTGTTATTGTACATCTTGGACAATAAGACATTTGGTCCAGTGAAAGGCATGATGCATTTTTTCTAGTGCAGGTGGAGTTTGTGCTCAGAAACAGCAGCAGAGGTATGCGGCTACAAAATTGAAAGATATGATGTTCGAATGTCGTTGCTTGTCCCTGCTGAACCTTTTAAAGACACAGTGTCATGCTGATCACTGTAATCAATCATGTTGTTCACCTTGCTGATCGCTTGTTCCTGCTTCTCAGAGGGATGATCAATACTCGACAGAGAGACAGCAGAGAAATTACTGGTGAAGAGGGCAGGAGAGATGCATTCTGGGTAGTGCTGTTCAGTAACATTAGGGCTTGGAGAGCGGGGTGGGCTTAATGGGCTCTTTGAGCGTGGAGGTGAAGGAGATTGGCTGTAGCCATTTGGAGGCTGAAGGGGTTTAGGGGAATAAAGGGAACTGACAGGCTGAGCTACAGCATTGGGATCCTCCAGCAGACGAAGGTAGATGGAAGGCTAGAGACAGGAAAAGAAGAGGAGGACGAGAAAATAAGAGATTTTTAAGAAGGTGGAAAAGATGCAATGAGTAGTAGTTTTAACCATCAACATGTGTTGTACATTTGTAGAATTAAAGTGAACAAAAGGGTCAGGAAGATTTGTAGCCTCTATCTCATCTCAAAATTTAGACCTCATTTTTCCCATAAAGCCTGTTGCTCCCTATTGCAAAGAGGATGTTGTTCTTTAGTCAAAAGTTTTCTCTTAAATGAAGAAATGTTGGAGGTGATTTTTCCCTCTGTCAATCACTCCTTTCACTGCCTGCTATTGCCAGAAACTGAAAACTTCTGCTCTGGACTCTGGAAGAACAGTGCCCTCTTCCTGTTTTGCGCTATAAAGAAATCCAGAATCCAGATGGAATGCAGTGTAGAGGCTGCAAAACCTCTCAGTGATGGTCATTTTTTAATTTTGGGTAGTTATACTAATGACTCAGAATGAATGAGGTAATGACTTATTGGTGTTAAGATACTGCACACAGCATCTTTGAAGAAGGCCAGTTAAGGTCACAGTCTCAAGGTTAAGGGTTTGATATAAAGGAGAACCACAAAACAGCTTTTACTTAAATGATACCTTAGGACTCGGCAAGGAAAAAAGTCCATCCAATCACAATCAGCTATAGCAAAGAGCTGAGAAGTATACTGCTGTTTTCTAGAACTGAGGGAAACATACCTGCCACTTGGGACGGGGAGGAGGTGGAGGAGGAGGGAGGGCTTTGGGTTTGGCAAAGCGGGGGTTCTCTCCTTCCTCCTCCTCCTCCTCCTCCTCTTCATCCTCCTCTTCCTCCTCGGGAGTGGGAGAGGGAGGAGGGGTGGAGACAGGAGACAAAGAGGGAGAAAAGGATGGATCTGATGGGTCATCAGACTGATGAAAGGAAAGGAAAGGAAAGGAAAAGAAAGGAAAAGAAAGAAAGGAAAGGAAAGGAAAGGAAAAGTGTTAAAGAAGAAAACCTCAGTTCAGAATTTCACAGGATCAAGAAAAAGTAAAAGTAGCAGCATAGCAGAGGCAGAGCAGTGCATTTATGTACACTGGATAACAGAGTATTGAACAGGAGCAAGAGATTATTTTTTTCTCATTAAACATCATTTTACCAGAAGGTCATGACAGAAAACTATACGCAGTAAGCTTTTGATTAAGGGTCTTAACGAAGGTAAAAGAAAAGCAGCACCATACATGAGTGGCACTTGACTGTAGCCTACTACTGCGGCACAGATATTTGGGATTGTCTGCATAAAACGCAGTGCAGACTAGGTTTCCCTGATGTAAACAGAGAAACAGAAAATGTACTAAAATAGGAAGGAAACACCATAACCATAAATGTGTTCTTGTGACCAAAAAAATAAATAAATAAAAAAAATTTAAAAAAATAAATAAATAAAAACCCAGGCACTCATGTGGGTTTGAAAGATACAAATCCACAGCTGTTTCAGTACATAGCCGGTCTGTAATCTTTTCGACGGTATCAAAACTGTCAGCCTCTCACCTTGCTGCGTGGCTTTGCTGTTGAGGAGTTCTCTTCAAATTTGGCCAGCAGCTGGGTTGCCATAGAGCGGACCTTGTTCTCCCGTAGCTCCCCTTCCTCGCCTGCAGGGGGGGCACTCTGACAGGACAACTGGTGCCAGGGACAGGATGACAGAGAAGAGAGGGAAGGAGAGGATGAGGAGGATAAAGATTATTATGTGTGGGATTATGTGTGATCAAATTTAGGCACAGATCATTCACATCAACTCACAGATGTAGTGAAAAGGACAACAAAGTGCTGCTAGGGAAGCTACATCACGCCTATACTGAATGAATTCCATGGAATTCAGCAGGACATATTTGGGATCTTTGGAAACCTTGAGATCTCCACTAGAATTTAAAATAAAGTTCTGTGGGTTTGAACAAAGCTTTGCCATACAGCATGTATTTGTAACGACGACCCCACCAGTGATAGGTTAAATCATCTTTGGAAACTCTTTTGAAATGACATCAGACAGACTCCAGACTATCAGGCTGCGACTGGATTCCACCAAACAGTGCAGGTTTCAAATTTCATTTCAGCCAAATGATCACACCAGCCTTCAAATCGACTCACCTCTGCGAGGTAGTGGCTGCCCTTTCGCCTTCTCTTGTTAGCAGAATCATTATCTTCCAGTTTCTTGTCATCCTGCGATCAAGGATACCACAATTAAGATGAAAAAATGCATTTATTCACTCTTTAACCTCAACATTTATGCAAGTCTCTACCTCAATCAGGCTCCTTGAAACACTGGAGGTTAATCATGCAGTACAGACATGGCCATACATCAATAATCAATTTAATCACCATGTAGACTGACAGCTAGCATTAATGATTAGATTACGTGTTAATTACAAAAGGCGCCTTGATCTCTCTGTTAGCTTTACCTTATGTAATCAAGATTTCAGATACTGCTGGTGATGAATGAAAAGGCCTTGCCCAGCAAAGCAAATAAATGACAGAGAGAGAAAAGACTGACTCCTTTTTTTGCCCAAAGAAACAGTCAGACAGACAGCAGAGAGAAGAGAACAAAGAGATCAAACCAAAGAATAGGACAATTAAAAATGAGACAGTGTTTCATCGTACCCTGGGTGTCCTCTTTCTGGGCTGAGGCTGGTTCAGCAGGTTGTGGTTTGTTTTAGCTGAATTTTCCACGTTATTTTCATCCGGTTCTCTTGAACCTGCAACACAATACCGTGGTTGGGTTTACATGAAGCCTAATCATTTGTCTAGAAATCATTTCAAATAATCTCACATGAAGACACTGAGTAGTCTAGCAGTGGGCAGTAGGATCCAATCCAATTTAAACTTAATACTGACTGTTATTTTCTTGCACATGAAAAGACACATGAAATTAAGTTTGCTTATTTGGAGCCTGCATGAAACCATAACAAAGGACCAATTTCATAGTTCATACCTGGATGAAAACAGAGACATTCATTCAGTACACTGTGAAGGGAGTCCATCAATAGACTCTAAATATGAACCAAAAGGTGAACCCAAGGTCACTGTAGTACAACAACATATAAACACCCAGTATCATTACTGAGATGCAGGAATAGATCAAAATTAGGATTTATCAAACTATTATGAAACCAATTACCAAATCATCAGCAATCACACATAAGCAATTAAAAGTGCATTCAAGAAGTAAATTCCTATCAAATGGACTGTGAATACGGCTTACTGGGGGTAAATCATTTTCCCAGCCATTCAAAGCTAAAGTCTGTTCTGTAGTGACAGCAGGTCGGGTGACACAGAGGTCTATGGCACAGTAACATTAAAGCAGTATAAGTGAAACGTGGCTGAAGCCGGGGCTTACAGTGGTGGTGCAACGGGAGCTGGGGGCCTCCAGAGTTATATACTGTGACTGGATCTGGCCTCCACAGACATAGCAAACATACCAGTCGTGACTCTGGCAGGGACCAACCTGACCACTGAGCACGGTTGTGTAACGCGCAACTCTATCCACGCAATGGACAAAATAGCCCCTGCACCTCAGTTATTTAAAATGCAACTAGTCCGACACCTCACTTTCTGCACCTCATAATTTCAGTCGTTTTTTTTATCAGGAGAACACAAATTTAATTTGTCAAATTAGACGACAGACGTTGCTGAGGAACCAGTATGTGAAGTGTGACTCTGGTTCTGCAAATTTCTCCAGAACAGCGGAAAGCAGCACTAGTGTTAGTGCTGTTTCCTAAGAGGTTTGTGAAAACCCACTACAAGTCTGATCAGGAACCACCTGAACCACCAGGCTCTTGTCTAAACTGTCTGACTTCCATTCAATGATTGGAATAAAAGGCATACTCCCCGTACTAGCAGTAGCTTTTTTTACTTATTTGTACTTAAATGTGTATTCATTTCATAATCTGGCATTTGACTTTGTAAAATAAATATTTCTTTGAGTCTTTGATATGTTGCCGACTTCATGTGTTGCACCAATATCATACCAGGCCTACCTTTTGTCTTATTTTATGTTCATTTTATGTTTATACTGAAAGGAATATGTCACTGTTGTGCATGCTAAAGTGTTAGCATGGAGCACCAGAGCAAACGATCTACCAGGGACACATGGATGATTTTGGTGTCCTATCTCTCAACCCTTAAGAGGTGATCTGACCAATGGGACGATCTCTCAACAAGCGAAAGAAGTGGTAAAGAGCCTGACCGTTGTTGTTTCCAGGTGAGTTCCTGAACACCTCGTAGAACTTGGAGAGGTAGAGGACCATCAAGAGCTTGTCTGGCTCCGGCTGCGCGGCCATCTCCTTTCCCGTGGTCACCGGCTGGATACCAAACTCTTGCTCCGCCACATTAAACGCCAACTGGTTGTTCCCAGCCACATCCTCCTCGTTGAGGGAGTCATAGTCACTGACAAGGAAAAAAGGTGAGAGTAAGTGAGGAGTTGGGGGGTGGCAGCACTGAGGATGTATGGGTACTATGGGTTAACATTGATTGACTATTGCTAGAACTGTCTTTCACATTCTTGGAGCTGGCAGGAGCTGGTATTCAACATCATTCATTTTGCAGGCTTATATTTTGAAAATGAGATATTTCATCAAGGGACCAACCTTAGTAGGTAAAAGATTAATCAGCTACTTTCTACATGCTTCAACAACATGCTGCTTTGACTCATGCACTTCCTGACCTTATAAAGAGTGATTAAGTGCCCTATCTGCACAACAACCATATAAGCAGCCCATCATGTCTATATGAGGATATGAATCATATGCGTGTAATCACAGCTACCTGCCATGACAAGGATGGGGATGACGTGCACGTGTGTGTATGTGCGTGTGAGTGAGTCCAGAAAGTGAGCCCTTAATAAAGAGATGATGTCACTCCAACCGAGCTCTCTGACAACATTAATATTTGCTCTCTCAGTTGAGTGTTAGCGGACGTTATGGGCCGAGTCCGACAGATCAAACAAACGCAAAACTTTTTGCATCACGTAGGTCAGCGTGAAGAGGAGGTCGGCCGAATTCTCCTCAGGCTGAAGTATTTGTTTTGTCTGCTTCAAGAGCGTGTTTTAGAACGAGCACAAGCACAAGCGGCGAGTTCATCTGCGGCGCTGGCAGACACGGGATCAGTGTGTTTGAAAAAATGTGTAACAATATTATTCTGAACAGCCTCGTGGAGAGGCCAGCTCTTCACACTTACACTTTTGCAGGATGTTGAGATGATGGACACACTGGTATGTGTGTCGAGTTATTAAAACAGAACTGTCCCTCACCTTCTTACGATGGTTGTTTCTCCATTTCCCTATTTATAACCACCCACAACGAGAACAATGCACCAACAGCACACAGATGTTTGATGCTCAAACTATTTCTAACAAACGGAAAGTGGGGAACAGTGTGACAGGAAAATCAATGTTACTGTTCTTTGCTGTTCTCTTTTCTGTGTCATAGCAACCAGTGACATGGGAGTTAGAGCAGGGCTGAAGCAAGATGAAGTCAAATGAGTCATGCGATGTACCAAGTATTACTCCTTATGATAATTATAAGCATCAGTTGCAACTTTATTACAGGGGCCCAGGTATTGCTTATTTATGTCTTACAAATCATTTGTAGGTATTTACTAGTACTCATTGTAGTTAATTCAATTGATGAGTAATACAAGAAGTCTTTTTAGTATTTATCTACATAGTTCAGCTGTAATTACCTGGTAATTTACTATTCCTACCATGTATTTACCTGGTTAAGTACCTACCACGCTGACTATAAAAGGAAGTGTTACCAAAACATCCTTTTCATTTTCAGTCACGAAATTTATAGTAGAATACCTGAATAGCTTTTATTCTACAAAATAGAAATAGCTTTGAAAGAGTTCTCTCTAGTTCTTCTACATCTAAGCTGCTTAGTTGAAAGATAGGGCCGGTCTGGACAGGTTTCTGCCCATATGACTCCTCTGGTGTCTCTTTACAAACCTGCCAGAGCAACAGTTAACAACGGCCATGAAATTTCCATATTTTCACACACCATCTGGGTGTGTCTTTGTGTTTCAGCTCTGTAAACATTGTGTGTGTGTGTGTGTGTGTGTCCTCTTACATCAGCTCAGGCCTCTGGCGGTGTATGAGAGCACAGAGGGCCAGTCCGTTCCTCCAGGAGGAGGTGAGGTTGGTGACCTCGACTCCTCTGTAGCCCTCAGTTTGTTTCTGACACCAGGTCAGCAGCCGGCCTGGACGGACCTCTGAGTCTGCAACAGAGGAGCGGCACGTCAGTCAGGCAGTCAGCACGACACTGGGCAACTGACACTGGCTGAACTTCCCTTTTTGACATCATCATCCAGAGTCAGATTTGCATTTTTTGTTGAGGAATGTTAAAACATTCACAGTGAAACCTTTTTGACCTCAGGGTGAAACTGGACAAACGTAGTGGGACCTAAGCTAAGTACAAAATATCGGGCCCATAACAAAAAAATAAAAATAAATGAATAAATGAAAACAGGGCCTTGTCCTATTTTGGGTCACCAACCATCGTTTGACCAGCACTGTTATTGAAAGTACAGTAAAGCAGTTATCTCGGACAAATTAATTAAGGGCCGGTCGGCTCTTCTGCAGCCCTTCTTGTATTTGCTTGTATTATTCTTTCTTTCTTTCTTTCTAAAACTGGATTACAGATTAAGGTTTGACCCCTATGGGTTTATGAAGGCTAAAATTGATGTTTTCACCCTTACAGTACCAACAGCAACTATTTGATGATATTTTGTGATGCTATTCAATTTATTCAAACATTTTCAAGCCAAAAATTAGTATTCAGTGTTTCCCATGGAATTTAACTTTTGACAGAGTGGCACACCTTGCCTCACCTTGAAACAGCATTTCAACTGTCATAAAACACTACAACTCTACACTGAAACCAAGACTAACAAAATTTTAGAGGGTTAGTAGCTCTTTAAGGCACAGTGACGCACCACATTTATTAAATAGTAAAATAAACTGTGGGAAACATTGGCCGTAGAAATAAATGAAACAAATGAACATTATATACAAAGAAAATACAGCATGCAGGTTTTATGCACTCTTGATGTAGCTACAGTCAGGGAGGAACCTCCATCAGATTGGCTGTGGTGACACTGCCTGGCCAATATCCAATATTTAATAAAAGGCCAATATACAGGTCCAACCTTGGGGCAGATCACAGAGCAGGTCAGCACGTCTTTGTGAGGCATCGTGCCTGACCCTGATCTGCTGTAATGTTATCTGACTGTATTGTCTGTAGCGAGGTGTGTCAGCCTGTGGCAGCAATAAGGCTTATGTTTCCCTCAGGGGGGCTGCGGGTGCATTCACTACTCAGCTTTTTTTTTGTCCCAGCGCACCATATTCAGTAGTTTACTCTGACTTGCTGCAGCATGTTCCCGTTCTGCGTTCAAACAAGTTACAGGCATAACATGATACACTACATTGCTGAAGGGGTGTTGAGCAGTTTATTTAAACAGTGACTGTAGTGAGCATCTCATTTTAACTTCTGAAAACATCAAAGAAAGCTGTAATGAAATGTTAATGGGATGTGTGGATGCATGCGATCCCCCTGGTGATTCATAGGCTGATCACGTTACCATTACAACACGACAGGGAGCTTGGAGACGAGAAAACGATCCCGTCTGAATAGTTGGCAGCAATCTTCACTGTTACTACTTTGTCTGAAGATATTTGATGTGGCTTCAATTTAAATAAATAATATGCAGCCATATACACAAAGATACATCATCTAGGCTTGTAAACTTTTCTAACATCACCATTACTTTTATTCATTTGAACTGGGGTAGCTGAACTCTACACTGGATTTTAGCGTGTGACAAATATTTATGAAAGCCAGTGCCAATATATGTATTTACAGAGTAAAATGGCTGATATTTAATATTTTCAGACATATTCAATCTTTGAATTTCATCATTTTCATGAAAAAAATGCAAATATTGGGTGTTTCCCCCCAATATTTCATTCCTATTCGTTCTAACCCTAACCCTTTAAATGAAGAGTTAATCTGTAAAAACATAACTGAACAATTAAATCAAATGTGCAAGAAAAAACAAGTTTTCACTACAGATTTTATTCCTTCTCAGTGGAGTTTGGGAGAGAGTCCAGTCTGAAGTCTGAATGTGAACATAGTCACTGACTAACTGCCTGCTGGCTCATTGTCTAATAATTAGGGACAGACTCAGACAGCAGATTACAAAGAGCGGCGTTAATGAGGATTAGGAGAAACCATTCATTCATGACTACATCACTGCCAAGTCCCCATGTCGTGTTGTGTCCTGTCTGCTCCTCAAACAACAGAATACATCACATCTATTCAAAGACAATGTCTGTGCTGCATGCATCAATATGCTCAAGTACAAGTTTTCATTGTTGGCTATGTGCACGAATATCAGCAAAGGCTGAGCTGAAGCAAAGTGCAACCACACACTATAGCAAGACACTTGTATAGCTGGTTATCCGCTTTTTGGAGTGTGTCACTTTGAAAAATGTATAGGCTTTTTAAAATCCCATGATATCAGTCAATTTATAATTTTTATGCGAGTAAATTCATCGAAAAACAACCAATAGCAACTTTATTTCAATGTACTATATAAGATATGAAGAAAATTTTTGAGTTTAGACACGTCCATTAGACAAAACTTGAGCAGCGAGAGCAGATGTCAGTGATTTCGCTCCGTGGCTGACGGCTGCGGTGGAGTTCGAGGGTAAGGGGTGTGTGTGGGTAAAGGAACATTTCAGTGTCAGTCAGCATCTCACCTCTTCTGGACAGGTTGAACGATCTACGCGTGGGACCTCCTCGTTCGAGGCGGCATGTGTCCTGCTGGCCGTCGATGAACAAGTGACGTACCTGAGAGAGAGGGCAGGAGAAGTGAAGAGGGAGGGAAAAGACACAGAGGACTGAAAGAAATTTAAAGAGAATTTCATGGTGGAAAATTGTGTGCAAATAATAGCTAAATATATGAGGGTGGGGAAAAAAGAGAGATACCTGAAAAAGACTGTCGTGATTTGTTGCAGATACGCTCAATAACGTTCTAGGTAAAAGCGAATAGTGTGGTAAGGTAGATTTGAGTTTTGCCTTTTAGCTACCTTAGCTAAAAGACCATTTGGCAAACCACCAGTGTTAATGTTAATGTGCGACTACTAGCCAATACCAATGCTACAGTTTCTACTAGCTAATGTTAGCTGGTGTGTGAATCAGATGTGTTTATAGACAGTGATGAGACAGTGATGGACAGTGCTGTGGTTAGCAGGCTAACAAGAATTAAGGCTGAAAGGTTTTGATACAAAAGCAAAAGGCAGATGAAACCTTCCCTTGATTCCCTCCCTTCCGTTGTTCTCAGGTTTCAATGGCCGAATAAGCAAAATGCAGACCTCAGTGCTGGACTGACCTGGTGTGGGCGCACACAGCTGGAGTTGAGGTTTGGGTAGCGCGTCGCAGGGTCGATGGTGTACTGCTCAAAGTTTTTACTGATGTTTTCGGTGGTGGTCTGAGGCAGCAGCCGATAGATACTCTCCCTAGGGAAAGAGAATATAGATACAAGGGCTTCAGTAGCTCAGGTTTTATAAAAACTACGAGCAATACATTGTAGCCACTTTCTCTGTGAACAGTGAGGTATGCTTGAGACACAAAACCTCATTTTCAAACTAACTAATCCTAACCACTTCCAGCACCAGAGTTGCATCATGTTCAAATCAAGCATGTTTGGAGTGATTTATGTGAGCAGTGAAGTGTTTTGTTCTCCAGTTCGGTTCACTTGGGCAGTTGAGAACAATGACATTCAAGCTCCATTGGCACCAAATATCTGCACCAAGATGCCTGAAAATGCAAGTCTCACTCCTCTTCCGAGAGAACTGTATAGTTTGTTAGGAGTGAGAAAGTCATCCAAACCAAAAACAGGAAACAACCCCAAAACACAAAAACAAGTTTTATGGGTATCAGAGGAAAGATGTTGATATCTGATAGCCAGCAGTTAATTATGTTTAGAAACACACAATGAAGTCTGGTCTGGTGCTCATTTCCAGCCACTTCTTCATATGTTCTTAACAAGTATGAACACCAGAGAAGGTCATTTACAGCAAAGAGTGCCTACAAGTCCAACATGATTGGCTACAGAGTCTGGAATCAGATTTGTTTTGACTCGGCCTCCTGCTGACAAAATCTCAAATTTGGCAGGATGACAGGTTACCCAAATTCTGTCTAATAAATGAGTCCATTTTGAGACTTTTGTCCACAAGTCTTGGCTGGCTTGTAATCAGACAGTCTGAATCTAAACAAACCAAAGATAAAAATGCAGCAAAGTAAACTTGAAAAAAAAACTGTAGGTGTGATTGTGCTCTTCAATCACTTTTGTCAAGTCTCTCTCATTTCAGACAGTATCTCTGTTGGACTTTCCCCCCGAGCTCAGCACACCCTCTCTTCGTCCCTCTCCTTCCTCCTTCCACATTCCTCCATTCCTCACATCTATAAAGGTTTTGCAGGCAGGCTCCTGCAGTGACTGAACCTTTCTGATGCAGTACTTCACTTTGATAGAACATTTTCACTTTTCAGCATACATACTCCCATCTGCTTTCAAGAAATGGTTCTAATCTGCCTTGTTTGTAGATGTGTTAAAAAAATTATTTATTTATTTTATTTATTTTAAATTAATTTTTTTGACCTTCAAATAAATATTTAAATAACCACACGTGCTTGCTATGGGTCCTCAGAGTGGCCAACTCCGGATAGTTGAACATTTATAAACTCCTTAAGTGGCTTTCACATGGGATGAGTCAACCTTCAAAGTAATGGGTTTTAGAGCAAGAGATTCAAACTGTGCAAAGCAGTGCAGCATGGTCTTTTGCCCAAAGTTCAACCCAGCTGATTTCCGTACAGTATACTGAGTTGAAACCCTTGCATGTCCAATATTTGCAATGAGAGAAGTAACAAAGTTAGGAATTAAGAGGTGAAGGAAGAATTGATTTTAGTGGAATGAGAATTTCCTGTAATATACAACAAAAGTCTGAAATCGTACAGGGACCTCAACAGAAAAAGCTCACTAGTTTCTAGCCAAATGAGCTTGCCACCTATGTTTGAAAATTTCATATTCTATTGCTGGCAAGATGACGAGCTAAAATGGTCTCTTTCCTCGTTCCTTGAAACCTCTGCCTTATTTTTTCTGACTACCCCGACTTCCCTAAACAAGAACTGCTGTACACAGCAGTGAGCGCTGAGCAAAGAGGTATGTGCGCTAAAAAAAGCTCTATCAAAGTGTGTCACTCGCTGCTTCTCCTGTTTCTCTACAACATTGAGCTCCTACATTCATTCTGCTCTCATCTCATATATTCCTTTCCTCCTCTCGCCCTCATCTCTCCCATTTTTTTCACCTTTAAGTGCGCTATTGAAGAACACAAAAACACACGGTCACACACATACCTCTCAGCCAGCATCTCCAGAGGACTCCTGCCCTGTGCCCAGCCCCTCACCATCCAGGCTGTGTCGAAGGCTGCCAGAAAACCCCGAGCACATCCTGTACCCATGGGCCAGAAAGGCTGCAAGTAAAACACACATATGTCTGTGTTAACACGCGCAACCTGAACCTGTGTGGGGGCAGATGCCAGAATGTCAAACACCCCGGACATCACACACACAAAACACCTCATACCTCCAGTAGACTGTCCCCCACCAGCGCGACCAGTAACTGATGTCCATGTTTCTCCCTGATCAAGGCGGCGTTCTCTGAGGCGTACATGCAGGTGAAGTCGAACATCGCCACGTCAGGCTGGCCGTAGTGGTTGATGGCGTAGTCCAAGGATGGCAGCTGGTAGTTGGTGCCGAAGTCGGCCGCCTCGCGAGCGTAGGAGAGCAAAGCCTCCTGGTTGACGTTGTCATTGCTGAGCAGGCGCTCCGTTTCTATGTAGTCCTGAGTGGAGTCAGAGGGGGAGGTGCAGGACAGGTGGTGCAGTGTGGGATAAAGCAGGTAAATTATGACCTCAAGTCATCATGAGGCTAACAACCACCAATATGAACAAAAATCAATTATACTCACGTAAAAGCATTAATTTAAGTTTACACTGAAAAGATCCTGTCCTCGTTTAACCTAAATCAGTGTGATACCACCTCCTATGATTAATACCACAAACTGACTTCATAAAGATTCATGTCAGTTTAAAGGAAGTGTGTATTGCTTCAATAAAAAGGACAGTCAGATACATTTAGGTGGCTTTTGTGCAGCACATTCCTGGTTAAGGGTAAAAGATGATCGCTGGTTAATTGAAAAACTGACTGATTTCCCTCATGATCAATTTATTCAAGAAGAAAGTAATTAATGGTCTCCTTTAACCCAATGCTACGATCACATTAAATGGTAAACAGCAAAGCTGATGTTAGATGTTTTTAACTGAAGAACAATGGTAAACTTCTCCAGTGATCTCCGACAAAGCTGAATTTTGTTCATTTTTGCTTTCTACTGTGATGGTGAAGATAAAGTGAAGGTTAACAGTCAAGCAAAATGGACACACACACACATAAGTTTGTCTACCTGTTCTTCTTGTCTCCTATTCCAGTGAAAATAGAACAGCACACTAGAGATTTGCTAATTCTTACTGTCCATTTAGGAGCCAGAAGAAAAAGACATAAGACCGCAAATTTCGGTTTTGCTGGCCTATCACAAACCCTTACTTGGCTTCATTTTCATGTAAAGTAAGCGGCATATGGAACAGTGTAGGCAAAACATAACTCAGAGATTTTTAAATGAATGACTGCTGTTTAATGGGTGGATTTATCAATGCACCTAGAATGGGCAAATAACTCAAAATCCCCATGGTAATGAGAAAACAGTTTGCTTTTGCCACAGTGTGAATGCATCATTAGTGGGCACAAAATCTCTGAAAACTATGAATGAGCCAATCAGACAAACAATATCACCTTGTTTTGACTTTTAATTGTAGTGTGAGATGTGTCATTACTCATCAGAATCAGATCAGCTGCTGTCTGAGAGACTGAGCATGATGGATGGACAAACAACGGAAGAGCAACCACAATGAAATCACAGAAATCAGGCAAAATGTTTTCACCTGAAGAAGCACACGCTGACTAAGCTATGTTCACCAGTTTGTTGAATCTGAGAGCTATTATGACAGACAAAGCCTCTGAAGCCTTGGCCTCATGTGTGTGTGTGTGCACGTACACACAGCTACGACGTCAAGACGTCACTCTGCACTAACAGGGAATGTAAGATGAGAATGATACCACTGAAGAAACGCCAACGCATGGCAGTAAAACGTGTGCGTGCATGTGTGTGTATGTGTGTGAAAGAGTGAAAAGTCTTCAGTTGTGTGTGTGCATGTGTTTGCCTCTGTATACTGAGTGTCTTCCTGCATGTGTGTGTGTATTCAGATAATTGTCCTGGCAGGTGCTGGGTGAGAGGGTTAGCAGCAGTCTTATTAATATGATCCACCTTGTATCCTGATGGAATAATAATAACCTCATTTATCCCGTCTAATCTCTGTAGAGGACATGGACTTCCACCAAGAGGCAACCTTTGACTCATGACATGTGTATGTGTGTGTGTGTGTGTGTGTGTGTGCCTGTGTGAGAGAGTGTGAGAGAAAGTGAGTGTTTGATTAGAGACCTATTTCATTAACATCCTCTATGGAGGACCATAATTCACTGCCAAAGTACCGACTGCCCTGGTGTGCCCTCACACACACACACACACACACACACACACACACACACACACACACATTCCTATCGACCCAACAACACTTTGACTCTCTGTGCTAATCCCATATTTCTTGTGCTGAGAGATTTACTCTCAGTTCACTGCTTGGGGCTGAGAGCTGGCCCTTTATCCCAACCAGGAACAATGGTACGGCTTTAAGTCCTGCAACCCAGAATGTGTGTGTGTGTGTGTGTGTACTCACGTTTATGATGACCCCTTTGTCCAGCAGACTCTGCTTTTTAGCAGTCATGACAAAGTAGTGAGTGTGGTCTTTGTAGTAAACTATGTTCTCCAAGTCAATTCCTGAAAACACAAGCAGAGAAACCTCGAGTTCCTTGTAGTGCTCTGAGAATGAAGCAGTAACTGGGGTGGGAGAAGCAAACAGAGGGTACTGCACTTTGTGTAACTCTAACAGGGACCATTTCTATAAAAAGAGACTAAACTATGTTTGGCTGGTGACTGCAAACATACCTGGCTAGAAACACTGTCATTCTATACATAAGATCTGAGGCGGAGCGATTCATGACCTTCACCAGTCTCTTCTACCTAAGGCCCCGTTCACACTTGGTTTTAACATCGATCCCAGGTGATCCGATCACAAGCAGACAACCAAGACAGATCTCCATTCACACCTGGTGTTACGATCCACTTGTGATCAGATTTGTGATCGACCCCTGAACCTTCAGAAATACTTTTCCTTTCTTTTCTTACTCTGATTCCTGTGCCTTACTTTAAACTGCTCCCATCACTTCTTTCTCCTCACTTCTATTCAAGGCTTTCACCATCTTCCCAATATCCCCCACCCATCCTACTCCTTAAAACCAGTTGTGCCCAACCACTTATATTTTTTATATTTTTTATATTTTGACTTTTGATTACTGGACAAAAATGGGTCCATCTCACTGCAAAAACAAACTTCATTCAAATGTAAAGGAAAACTCAAACATTTTGGGGCTTTTCCGATTTAACCAGACTGAGACAAGATGTTCGATACCATTTTCACCTCTGTACGTCCACTGGTTCAGTTCCTATGGTTAGCATTTTGTGTTAGCTGAGAATAAAGACTAAAAGAGTGGATTTTGCCCCAAACTGAGTATTCCTTTAAATTTCACTTCAACAGTCCATCCTATCAAATGGTCCTTCCTTCCACAGAGCGACTAGGCGGCCTTTCAACCTCCGAAGGTGGTTTGACTGATCGGATGACAATGTGTCTTCAAGATGAACTGAACCCTCTTCACACCACTTAGAGCTGTCCTCTTATGATCACCTGAGACAGACGTTAAAACCAAGTGTGAACAGGGTTTTAATCCAGTCCGTACAGCTGTTCCTTGACTCACCTGTATCCTCCTTGAGTTCCAGGAAGAACTTTTGGTTGAAGATGAAGGCCACGCCGCTGATCTCCTCCACTTTGGCTTCTGCTGTGGTGTTCCTGTTGACAAAGTTAGCCGTGATGGCAATTGCCAACTTCCCCCGAAACTCCTTGCGAGTGAAACCTGGAGAGAGGGGAGAAGAAATACTTTATCTTGGCAATTTAAACCAATATTTAGTTTTTGAAACCTCGAGGGAAAGAAACATAATGAATATAGTATGTATTGCAAGAAGTCACTTCACTGAAGGTTTAAAGGAGGTCATGACCCCTTTCCTCGACAGTGAATGAAGCATTAACTTGGTTTTACAGCTCAACTTTGCTCCAGACATCAAGAAAAACAGCAAAGAAGTCGTTGACCCTCCAAGCTACAGTAGGTCTTAAAATAAAGTGAATTTCCACAGGTCATGTGGTCACAAAATCCTCTAGAGCTGACTGTTAAAGGAAGCAGCTGTTTAACATCGCTGCAGTCAATGACTTTATGAGTCAGCAAACATACACAGCTTATTTATGTACCACCATACACACTTAAACAGATGAGAACACACAGCTGGACACACACACAGACACACAGACATTACATGAAGTAGAATTTGGCCCTGTTGGGTATGCGCTGACATCAAGATAACACGGCTCTAACACAGCTCATAAACCCATACAAACACACACACACACACACACACACACACACACACACACACACACACACAGATGACATACACTCTCCTTAGCCTCCATGTGAAGCTATGTCAACAGGAAATGCTTTACCCGGCAGCTGACACTGCAACACCTCTCCTCATTTCCAGTACAAACAAATGAACATATCACATATCATATCATATTGCTGACCAGTAACAAGTATTTCACATATATGAGCATTAAATTGGACAACAGCGTACTCTCGATCATACCAACACTTTGAACCGTATCAATTCTCACCATCGCAGTCTAGAGCACATCACCAATCTCATTTGTGAGTGAGCCTGTTTGTCTTTCCTTCTTTCTCACCATCTAAAGTGTTTCTGCGTCCGTCGGCTCCGATCACCACATCAAAGTCAAACTCTGACACCGGATGGTTGGAGGGCCGGATCTCTGCTCGCCACCCTGGACCTGAGGAGACACACAAAAACCCTGCTGGACGCATCTGCGGTACATAATACAGGTCTATAATTCTTTGATTATTTTGTTGATTATTTTCATGGCATGACACGCATCCTTTTAAGACAATATAAGTGCACAGTGGAAGGACAAAGAGATGGCAGGGAATAATGGGTGAAGGCCGTAGATTGCATTCAACTGTGAGGGACAATTTGAACACATGGTGAGTGTCTGGGCCCACCGAACTGCTGTTAACCTCGAGTCATGTTTTTATAGTGATAATAATGAAAATAATAAAACACTCCACTCTTCTCTCTTGCCTCCATCACAGGAAGATTAAAGGCCAGAGTCAGCTACAGAACAGCAGCCATGCAGCTGGTAGGGATTTAGTGCCTTGCTCAAAAGCACTTCAGCAAAGGGCATGCAGTCACAGGGGTTTAAAACCAGGTGGTCCAACTGAAGGATAGTCTCCATATTAACTGTGCCTCCTCTGGCCCCTGATAGACCATTATGAAACATGAGTGCTGGTCAGACTAAGATGCCATTTTCCTTTCCTTTTCATAATGAAGTCAGTGTTGTCGTTTGACTGTGCCAGGGACTAAACCACCACTTTAATTGCTTAAAGTTTTATACGCTTGCATATCATATCAAGTTTGTCACCGCTAATGCCATCAACATATCATTTACAACTCTGTCAACTGTCACACAGTAGCTACACAGTTTGTGGCTCAGTTTTCTAAGTTGGTGATGGCATGTGTGGTGAATTGCAAGAAGCAATTAAGTGAGACAGTTACCACGTAACACAGTTAGACGATCTAGCAGATCTCAAGCTGCATAGACTTCGCTGACCATTACATTTTAATTCTGTTTTGCTTGCTGTTCTATTAATAGACTAGCTTAGTATTCCACACACCATGCTGTAAATGACAGTGTGACAAATGTAAGCTACTTCTTTAGGAAACTACTGATCACTAAAACTTAAGTTGTGCACAGGCTGCCCTTTCCATATATAGTTTATATGTGCACAGCTGTGACGCGTTTTGTGTGTGTGTGTGTGTGTGTGTGTGTGTGTGTGTGTGTGTGTCTGTGTGTGCCCTGGTTGGCAGAGAATTTCTGTCTCCATGTGTGTCACTCATCACCCTTTAACGTATAGATAGTAACACATGCAAACACATGCAAACACACACAGACACACACACTTACTGTCCTCGTGTTGCTCCTCTGGCGGCTCCAAAAGTTTGATAAACTCCACGTTGACATGAATCTCCACTCCCAGAATCAAAGACACCTTCAGCAACATCAGCTGGAGCTGACGGATACCTGGAGTGGACACACACACACACACACACACACACACACACACACACACACACACACACACACACACACACACACACACACACACACACACACACACACACACACACGTGCACACACACAGAGGAAGAAAAGCTTACTGGCAATGAACTGCCACTGAACATTTGCTTACAGGCAAATATTCAAACATACATGCTGGTCTAGGCTTTGCTTTAGTTTTTGCCTCAAGCAAGTTATACACATTCAAACCTGGGAGCTGTTTGAGTGAGCGATTCTATCGATGTAAAAACCTCAAGATATGGGTTCTTTCAGGATCCCAAGGTTATGCAGGAACACACTCAGAAACATACCAAATACAATACCAATGACATTTCCTGAATCTCCAGACTAGAAAATATCATAGATATGTTTACAGTGATTTGTACCAGTGCAGCAAAGCTACAGAGCTGAACGATTGTGTGGTTTAGTCTGTAAGTGGCTTTGCATACATATAAATCCCTTTATGCAAACTGGAGTATCTGAAAAAATAGAAATCAATTGCAAAAGATAAGCAGAGTGTGTGTATTCTTTGTGTGCTCAAGTTTGGATAAAGATTAAGGGACACAATATCAGGCAACATAAAATGTGTTCAACTCCAGTCAGATGGTGGATTCAGTCTCTGGGCGAGTGTATCATATCCACGCTGTAGGTCAGTAGCTGGTATTTTGGAGCAGCAGTTGTGGGAGGAAGACATGGTTGGATATGTAGTTGAAGTAACAATTTAGGGTTTGTGTTTGAGAGGAGATATTAATATGTGACACAGTTGCTAAAGCTGGACAGGAAGACGGGGCCAGTGGAAACAGCCCACCAGGGAGATACAGACTGAAGAAACAAACCAGGGAAATAGGCTACTGGAAAAACTCCTCTCATAAGTTGGAGACACGTTGCCAGCAAATACTGTCCCCATCATGCCACAGTGTTAAATATAAAGCAGCCAGGAAAGTAATATTGTGAGTCACTCTGGTTTTGTAGCGACACCTTGTCATATTTATCTGCATCGTAGTGATTTGACAAACACACCAGTTGGCCCTATTTACATTTATGGGCTCACTGTGTTTTGCATGTTATCGAGCTCAAAGCAGGAATTGGAGTGGCGGAAACAGACCAAGCGCTGCTTGACCCTTTTTTGTCAAAGCAATAGGTATGCGTTTTGACAAAGCAGTCAGTGAGAATAATTTCTCTAATGCTTAAAGCAGAAGAGAAAATTATGGTTTAAGAGTAAGAGTGAGAAGTTCAGCTTCAGGCAACTTCCCCATTCTGCTCTCTTACTGAAAGATTGGCTTTTTAACAAATAGGATCACACATTACTTTGCAGCATTTTGAAAGAGTGCATGTCCCAGTTCTGCCATTTACTTTTGCATCTAAATAGTTGTTTAGTGGGGCCACATGATAGATGAGCATAGAGCTGCTTATGGGAACAAGATGTAATCTTCAGCCATGACCTGTTCAAATTTCACAGGAAACTCAGCTCATTTTTAACGCATACAGTTTGATAGAAAAAAAGTCATTTCATTTAAAAATATGAAAGAGTAAGGCAAAAAGAAAAAACACATTACCTCACTGAGACGAGTAAAAATGAAAATACTGTGAACATACTGTTCTTTCAGCAAGTATTTAACCTTTTTCATTTTTGCACATTTTGTGATGCTTCAGCCTGCTTTATAATGGATTCGTTTTTCTGTCAACAATTAATACAAACGACCCATAACAAAATAAAAATATGTAGACTTTTTGCAACTTTACTGAAATACGGAAATATCTCATTTATAAATATTCAGCGATTACAGCTTCACGTCTTCTTTTCGAGTTCAAATCAATTTTGGTATAGATTGGTACTAAATTTGGTAAACATTCAGGTATCTGAACCTTTCATTTTCCTAACAACAGACATTAACACTCACTGATGTGGTCGATGGAGCCGGCGCAGAACTTGCCGTAGAACTTCTTGGCTCCGAGGCCCCTGAGGTCATGGATGGTGTAGGGCCAGAGGTGCAGCACGTTGTTCCTGGAGAAGGTGTCTCTCTTCTCGATCACCACCACCTTACAGCCCAGCAGGGCCAGCTCGATGGCCGTCCGCAGACCACATGGACCACCGCCGATAATCAGGCACTGAACGGGGTTAGATATGTAGGATAAGGTGGTCGAGGAGGACAAGGGGGTAGATAAAGAGGATATGGGTGTAGAAATGGAGGATGAGGGTGTAGAAATGGAGGACAAGGGTGTAGAAATGGAGGATAAGGGTGTAGAGGTGGAGGATTAGAGGGTAGTGATGAAGGATAAGGGGAACAAAGGACAAGAGATGGATGACAAGGGGAAAAGATGAGACAGTGAAGAGAGACAAGCAAACACATTGAAAAAGTTGATTATCACCATGAAGACTGAATACAGACAACACATTATAGAGAAACTGTATTGTAAATAGTGTCAAAATGAGTTCAATGCTGTAATGTAGCAATATGATATTTTTCTTCATGTTTTCTTAAAAGAGGACGAGCCTGGTAATATAACATCCTCAAGCAGGTTTCATATCCCCTCCCATTCATACTGTAAGCAGAACTCTAACTATAAAGGTCAACATGCCTTCATCTAGTGCATGTCAGTGTCACAGACCTGTGAGAATAATAACCATTAGCCCAACAATGAAGATTCATGCCCTGTCATATTATATCATAGTTATGAACCATTTATTATGTGTGTGTGTGTGTGTGTGTGTGTGTTCCCAGTTTCCCCAGACGTCATGCATGGATCCTGTTACAGCATGTATGAGGACGATTGAAGACATGAAGACAGCTACGATTTGTAGCTGAAACAAGCCAATAGTCAAGTTAGTGGCCAATATGTTTCATTCATGCTATAGCCTTGACCTGAGAGAAGAGACCTGGAGCACAGCTTGGCCCGCACACAGTGGTCTATTTACTCTAAATTAACAAGGAAGCAGGTGAATGAGGCAGCAGAACCTTTCACATCCACCAAAAAATGTCTCATCTCTAAAATAAAGAATAATATACTACATTTTCTCTTTCTCTGTCTTCAAGTCATTAGGCTCTAAATTTTAAATCTCTGAACTATTTCCACAACACGTGACCTGGATTGCAAGGAAAGGACACTGCTGCGTATTAGTGCAGTAACTAGTAGCAAAACAAGCCCCCATCAATTGTGGCCGATTATTGTCAAGGCATTTTTGTTTTGTTTTGGGAGAGGATGTTGAGGTCCGTTGATGTTTATCTATGGCAGTACACATGCCAAGTACAAAATAAGGTTATGCGTGACAGAATGAGTATTTAAACATGCAGACAGATGCTTGAAACCAGTCAACAAGTAAGTCACATGGCAATGTTTACAAAAACCTAAACCATCACATTATTAAAACACTTGTGGTTATCCTCACAGAGTTGGCAAATCGGGCTGCATTCTTTCTGTCATTGTATATATACATTTAGAATGATGAAGTCTGGATGTAACAGGTTATATAAGTACAGTATTGCCAATACAAAAATTCATATTGCCAAGCAAACTTAGACTAAGCTCCCACAAGAAGTGAAAATATCCCTCTGGCCACAGCTACACTAGCTGGCCCAGACCCTTCATGCACGTCTGAACTGGGAGGAGAGGAAAGAGGGAAAAAAGACAGAGGCACAGAATAACAAAAAGAAGGAAAGAAGGAAACCAAAGGGGGAAAGAAACAGACACTATCAGTGTGTGGAATGGGGAGGAGAAAACGAAAAGCTTCATCTGGAATGTCTCAAAGACCCACCCTGATTACAGCCCACATCTCATTTCCAGGTCAGCACTTTGTTTGCCATTTTACACAGCTATAGAGAAAATGAACTGGCAAAAGGCTCTTGGCAAAGGTTAACATTAAGAGTGTAACAGTCTTATGCATCCATCAATTTGGGGCCGCAGTTCCTGCCATGTTCCACGTGGCAGAATAAAATATGAAGAAAATTAAAAGCACAAAATTCATCTGACTCTCAGTATCAAGTTAATGTTTCGCAGAAGCACTAAAAAATAGAGAGACCACACAGCTAAAGGGCCACAATCTTCCTCCAAACAGCAGTTTTCTTGTAAATAAGTATGTCTGGGATAATCATTTAGCCGTTATTTTTGAGCAAAGCCTCCCCTTACCCCGGTCCCCTTTCTGTTAATCTCCAGTGTGCACGTCTCTAAACTGCTTCCCCTCTAGACTCCTTATCTTTTCCTTTTGGAGATATGAGGTCATCCCAACACATTGCTAAACAGGCCAGCTACAATACTTGCACATACATGGTCAAACAATAAGTCAGATCAGAGCATCAAGTCTTTGAGTGACAAAAAAAGTTCTACCCTTACACTTGGGATACTAATACAACAGGACTTTGTTATTCCAAACCCTCAGACTTCTGAACTGACTGCTTTACTGAACAGGAATAATGTTGCCATGTGTAAACAGGCCATATTCAAGCCTCTGTGTGGACCATATATTATGTTTGACAAACACAGCTGCTCTTTTTTTTCCCTATAAACACTTCATATAATTAATTGATCTATTAAATTAAAATTAAAGTAGGATAGCTAATCATCTACTGTATTTTGAAAACAAGCCACACTAGGAAAGGTGCTAGTTGGCTATTTGAATTAAAGGAATACTCCGAAATTTTGGGCAAAATACCCTTTTTCCGACTTACCCAGACTGAGACAAGATGATACCATTTTCACCTCTATACATCCACTCTTTCAGTTCAGATGGTTAGCATTTCATGTTAGCTTAACATAAAGACTTGGAATCTAAAGGAGTCATTAGCCAAACTCTGTCAAAGTGAAAAAAAAAACTTACAGCAACTCTGAAGCTGTCTTATTTACACCATGCATCATGTGTATTTGAAATACACATCTTGGAATTTTTTTTTTT
>OMKZ01035618.1:5043-19174 GCA_900302535.1 Neoniphon sammara | reverse complement strand
AGTGTGAGGGATTCTTTAGTTATTAAACTGGAATTCACATCTGACCACATCGAGTTCACGCTCAGCCTGGGGGACTTGCTGCTTATAAATGTGATGCTGATTAACTCCAGTGGCGGCGGCTTCCTCTCAAACAGGAAACATTAATGACTGGAATGTCAGAGGACTGAAGTACTGTATTTCTCCTCAGAAACGCAGACAGAAAAGACTAAAAGGCTAATAACAATTATATCTGCAATGTTAAGTCACACCTTCCCGCCTATAACAAACACTTTTAGCTGTTAACAAATCTTAAATGGAGATATTCCCTATAACTTTTTCACAGCAGCCATTTTGACATGAAATGGCAGGTAAACACAGGTGTTACTAATGACATTAATTAAGGTTCAGTTCCATTAACAGAGCCAGGGCCCGGCTACTGTTCATGCTGGCTTTCTGGAAAGACTCTGCAGAACCTTAATTAGTGTCATTAGCAACACCTGTGTTTACCTGCTATTTCATGTCAATGTCAGGCAGTGCTAAATCATGGTTACTGGCACCTGATCATAGGAATACAGCCTTTGTAACATTATTACAACAGTATCAAACATTAGACAAAGATATAAGCATTGTATTCAAAGTTCATTTATGGCCTGGTATATATAGCTAGAGATTGATTTAAATGCTTAATGGAATGAATACATTGAATGGAAACAGGATGGAATGATACAGTCGGAGTTACAAGGTATAGTATGAACTTGTATATTGTATAGGTTTCTATTATACAACAAATGTACGAGATTCTTGTTTTTCTTGATTCTGGCAACAGCCTGTAGCCATAAGCACTCCTTCATTTGGTGTTTTGCAATAAATGAAGGTGCTAACTAAAAACTCTCAATGTAGGCTAATACAACTAATAAACAACAGAGATTTTCTCTAGAACATTTGAATTTCTGTAGGTGGTGCTCTCTCTCTCTTTTTTTTTTTGGTCTGCTCAAGCTTGCATCTCCTTTTGTGCACCAGGAAAGACCTACCAGACACAGAGTGTTTGGAACAGCAAAAGCTTTCATGAACTAGCTGTCAGCTGAATTGCTATTACTCAGTGAGGCTTAGTAGCAAAACGGACATTTATTTGTATAAAAAAAAAAAATTGGGAATAGGTTATTTGAGAGAAACAGAAGTTCCGTGGTCAACGCTGGTTCCCTCCTTCCACCCTCCTACAGTTGGCATTCAAACATGTGACTGACATGCAAGATACAAGATGGTAAAAATACCCTGTGTGTGAGAGAGAGAATGACATCAAAGCAAACAACAGCCACACTATTTAGGTAATTTCTGTCCCAGCCAACTGTGTAGTTCTCCATAAGCAACCATGTAATACATTTATTTTCAAATGACCTAATTTCACTCTGAAGTACTGTAACTTTATTAGCTTGCTTTGTGTTCTAGCCTTTTCTTTTCGTTTTTTTTTTTTTTTTTAATAACACAAGACAAACATACAAAGTTCAAATGACTGAGAGGTGTAAAGCAGAGAAGCCAGGAAAATTTCAAGCAGGAGCTCTCCAGAGAAAACAACCCCTGAACTCAACGGTCACCCAAACATGCAACTTTTGGGATAATTTCACCAAAAAAGCAATTTCTCCTACTTCCTCTCATGAACTACTCCCAGCTTCCTGTGCGTTTCATGGAAGGCTTTCATGCGTTAGCTTTTATGACTAACAACACAAGAACGACAATATAAGTAGGTCATCATGAAAGATCTCTGACCTATCATTCTAGTTTGGGGACCCAACAGACCCAACTGTGATTCATATTCCTTCTGTAACTGTATTTACAGCAATTACTTGGAAATAAGAATTAAATGTTTAAAAAAAAAACTATCACAATAATGCCACCCTGGCACCAACCGCTAACAATGCCAACGGCTCTTCCGGAGGGCAATCTAGTGAGCGAATATCTATACACCACATCAGACTGGTCCACGGCTGAGGGTGCACACACCCATACTTATCATGTAGATAATACCATATAGGAGGGAGCAATCAGTTTATTCATCAGCTGCATATTTGTTATTCCCTTGGTAGAAGACCCAACTGGAGTGGACTGAATAACTCACATTACAGTAGATAATGTGGGGCAGAATGCACGTGTCTGTGTGCACAAGTGAGTAAGCTACTGTTTTATATTGAACAAATGTGACTTTATTGTTTGTGTCAATGACAGGCCACCATAACTCAAAAGGGCTGTATCAGAAACCTGTGTGGGACATGATAATTTCTATCGTTGTTGCAAATGTTGTATCTTATGGTGACCAATTACAGTCATAGATTACTTAAACCTGCAATAATAAATTTCTGACCACTCACTGTATCCCACTGTATTCAGTGGTGACTGGAGAGCTCATTGAGATGTAACGATACCAACCAATGTCCCTAAGCGTGCCCCAGTTTTACTGCCGTTTTCCCTAAGCCGACCCCAGTCTAAGCTCCCCCCCACCTCCTTCACCTTTTAAAAGCTGGTGCAAAAACTCCCACCAAAACCAAAAGTTGCTGCATAATGGCGGACTTGCTAAAGCAAAGCAACATCTACGAGGAAGCAAGTGGCACAAAGCTTGAATAAGGGGTCCCTGCAGAGCATTGTGGACGATGCTACACAAGTAGCCATTCCTACACCCTTAGATGTGATTGGCTAACCCTAATCGTAACCCTAACCTCACCAATCATGTGTTAGGGTGTAGGAACGCCCAGTGTGGCCTGCAGAAACCTCTACTTGCAAAGCTTGGAAGCTAAAATAACAGGAGAAAAATCACAGGCAAGGACAAGGGTCAACATAATGTCTAAAGTCAAAGTTACTTTGAAAACAATGTTTAACACAATATGGACTCAATGGTTATGGCTTCAGAAAATTGCAGCTACACAGCTAATGCTAATGTTAGCATTTATACTGCTCTAGATAGCTATAGAAGGTAAGCAGGTAGGTAACTGTAGCTGTAATGCCTCTAAAAACTAAAGTAATAGTACAATACTTTAAAATTTACCACACAATCTACATATCCAAAGCCACAGGCAAAGCCACAAGTTTCAGATGAAACCTGGCTGTCATACAGAAACAGTTCTCATGTTCCACAGTGGTCCACTTGAGATTCTGCTGTCAGTGCCATAACTCCACAGGCCTACACTTGAGACACCATCGCCATGCCTGAATTCCCCAGCCAGACCACATACTGTAAGATCCAACTATCAAGACTGCACCCATAGGGGGGAACAGCTGAGTTTTATAAGTTTAGCTGCTGACATAGGAGTCTCCTTCCCTAACCAATAAATATGAGATCTTACTGCCGGTAGCACGCTTCCACTTTAACATGCATGCAAGCAGGTTACTTTACAAGGTCAGATACAGTACAACAGCAGCCAGATATTACTGTATTACAAGCAATTGCCAGTGCCATTGTAACACAGTATTTCACAAGAAGAATTAGGATTAAAGGCAGACCCATGCAGTGTCAGTACCTGGGTTGCAACCACCAACCATTCCTCCCCAGCCAAACTGCCAGCTACAACTATCACTGCTGTTCTGTTATTAAAGGAATATTCCAACGTTTTGGGCAAAATACCCTTTTTCCGACTTATCCAGACTGAGACAAGATGTTTGATACTATTTTCAACTCTGTAAGTCCAGTGGTTTGGTTCCAATGGGTAGCACATTATACACGATAAATTGCGTAAATAAGACAGCTCTGAAGTTGCTGTAAGGTTTATTTTTTCACTTTGACAGAGCTAGGTTAATGACTCCTGTAGACTTCAAGTCTTTATTCTAAGCTGACACAAAATGCAACCCATCAGAGCCGAACTAGTAGATGTACAGAGGTGAAAATGGTATTGAACACCTTGCCTCAGTCTGGGTAAGTCGGGAAAAAAGGTATTTTGTCCAAAACATTGGAGTATTCCTTTAATAATTTCATAATTTTATAGATCAGTATTTCTAGATACAAGACTTTATCAACAACTCCTTATCTTTTAGACTAAGTTATTCACACTCCTGCACAAATGGGCTGTGTTGAGGTGCAAATATGGTGTTACTGTATCTGTACTTTGCAGAGACCTTCTGAATAGGTGACAGGAATGTCCTGCAGTAACTGTTATAACTGTGTTTGTATCACAGATGACGGCATGAACAGCTGCTAATAAAATGAGATTTTCTGATTGGTGTTCTCCACAACTGAGCTGAGGAGTAAATAGGCCTGCATGTTCAGAAACCCCAACGACAACATGAAACACGTAAGCTGCATAAAAATTGAGCCGCAAAGAGTCAGCTGAACATTTTGAAAATCCTTCTGACTCAAGATGTCTTACATATAAGTATAACCAGATCCTATTTCTAGTGCCACACAGAGTCGTGTTCACCCATGTTTCAGCTCTCCCGTCTGGCCTGAAGGTTGCCAGTGGAGTTACAGGATTTGTATTCATCTTGTGACAATGGAAGGGAGAAAAGGAAAGACAGTGACTGTGAGGAAATACAGGGCTGTTAGGTAAAGCAGGGCTGGACCATATGGACCGATAAAATGTCACAATAACTTTGACTGAATACTTTCTATTTATTGTAGGGATGACTACTGGTGCTTTCATAAGATATCAGCACACAAAGGATTTCTGACAAACAATCATTAGTAATGTGGATATGATGACCAAGCAGAGGCAGCTAGAACAGTCTAAGGTAAGAAAATTGCATCATCCCTTTACTGTAATGCAGCCTTTACAACCAGGAAAAGACAACAATATTATGACATCCAAAATCCCAGACAATAAGGAGCACTGAAAGCACTCCTAACAACCTGTAGAGTTAGACCTTCAGTCACTCTCTGAAAGTCAAAAGAAAGGGCAGACGGAGAAAGGGGAAGGAAGGAGGAAGAGGGAAGGAAGATTTGCATCTCCTGTCTAGTTCATCAGACATACGTAAATAGTCATAGTGCTGACAAGTCAGACAAACAGGCAAAATTCAAATGCATGGAAATCACAAAGAGCGTGGCCAATGATAATGAGGACACCAAAGGCACTGATATCCATGATAAAAACATTCTCAAATCCAATCCTCGGTTAAAAATTGGGCTATGCTGCCCAGTGCTGAAGTTACATAAACCCAAATACAGAGAAACCCAAAGACTATGCTCCAAGAAAAAGAAAAAGTAATTGGGACAAGAAAGCAGGTCCTGGGGCTTTATGGGCCAGGCATGTGATATTTAGAACATGTGAACAGGGCTTTATATTTGCCATGGCCAGGGGCAGGGACAAAATCTCACAAAGAGAGATCAGTTCTTATGTGAACTAGAAACACAAGTACACTCCCATGAATGTCACAATAACACAATATTCTAGCAGGCAAGCCAGACTGTATCAAAAATGTTGATTTAAGCAGAGACGAAGACAGTGTTTGCCCACTTGTCTGCATTTCTCCCACTGCCCCCATAAATTGATTATCATCACAGTTGAGTGATAACTTCCTATTTCCAAAATGTTAGCTTTTCAGGAACCTTTCAGCAACACCAACCTTGTTTTTTTCAGCTTTACTATCATGTACTTTTCAGTTTATCCATCAAATAGCTTCATTACCTCAAGGACACTAGAATGCAATCAGCCCACTGCAAATCATTGAAATGGGAAATTTAGACAAAATCGCATACAGGATCATGATAATGAACACAAACAAAAGGGAAAAAGCAGGAAAACATTAACTTTCTCTCATCAAGAATGACAGTTATGTGACCAAAACATTGAAACTCTGAAAAAATTTGAAGGAAAAAAAAGTCAGTGGACCTGAAAACAGTATTGCTTTTTTTGTCACCCTTTCAAGCAATTTCAATAGGTAACAAACCATCTAAAACTCTGTTAAAAAAAAAGAAAGGAAATGAAATTAGTAAATTAGTACATCTAACAGATGCCATTCATTGATTTAGTTCACAGCTTGACTTTTTCAAACACCAACCACGCATTTCATTTTTTTTCTCCAGGCTCTCACTGAAATTGGTTTCTCTGAGAGTAAAAATTCAAACATACAAATTCCTGTCAAATGCACCCAAGTAAAACAAGCCCACTCAACATTTGGAGTCCTGATCCATAGTTAAAGAAACCAGCATTTCGTACGTACCATTAGATGAAGAGAAACACTGCCTAGTTGAGCTGTGAATGTGTTCCTAACAGCCTGCTCACCAACTTAGCAGATATATAGGGAACCAGATAAGAAAGCCATGTTTGTGAAGTAACCAATCATATCTCTAAGATTCGGTTAGCCATTCCTTAGAAGGTTTTACCCTTACACGCTTTATTCACCTGCCTCTTTGTTTACTATCCACAGATCGTGTGGATTCCCCACCTGAAGATCAAAGGTTGTCTGAGCACAGGGGAGTGTCCACCTATCCCATACCTACCAATAAAAGCAATATAGCTCTAAAAGGAAAGGTCCCACTTACAACAACTGGGCTTAAATGGGCATTGTTGGAATCAATGGCGTCATTAAACATTGTGAAATGGTAATCAGCATTTCTGTAAGGAACTGGACGAAATGTTGTTAGACCCATCGGTCCAAGGATGGCAGGATTTTAAAACTTCTTAAACTAATTACCCAGCAAATGTGTTACCTACATGGTTTCCAACTCTAGGTAACCTTAAAAACCCTGCATACAGCTTCTTTCTTCTTTCTTTATTCTTTTGTTATGAAAGGCCAATGTTGGCCAGATTACACTGGCAAACCTATTTATCAGTCTAACTCTTTTGTCTACCAGCCAAACTAAGTTCATCCTGTCTCCTTCTTCCCCTTCCTCCCTCCCACATTCATCTCTGGCAGTAATTATAAGTCTTCGTCTGCAGCTTGGATTACAGTGGCATCCTCTTACATGACACAGTCTATAGTATGGTTTGAAGCACACAAGCCATACACTTGTTTATACCCAGATTTACAGGGTTTGATTGGTGCATGTGGACCCAGCTGAAATCAAACCCCTAATCCTCAAGGTATTAGCACCATACTGTAGAGGTTTGGGGATGGATTAGGCCTACAGCTTGCGGGTGGCTGTTGTGACATTAGAACCTAATTAGACCATGTGCAGTATGTCCAGTTGCACAGTAAAATGTAAGCTAGAGTTTCAACACTTTCAGAAATTTTTGCACCAGCCCAATATAAGCTTTTGAAATTCAGTTAAAAAAACACAAGGGGCTCACATTTCTGTCCAGGGTAGCACTTTAAAGAGCTGAAAGGACTCAAGGACTTCCATCTATGTTAAAAAGAAAAAATTCACCCTCGGACCCTCTAAAAGATTAATTCCAGTGAGTGGTGCAATGATCTGTGTGCTATCACAACAAATCTTCGCTGACAGACAAATCTGCATTGAATACCTTTCCTCAATGTTGGCAACAGCTGCGAAAAAAAAAAGAGTCTTGCATCAGTCCAGCCATAACATGTAGTTGGGTTCAAGGGTTTTGGTGCAATAGACTGTCTGGGCTTTAAGTTGCTTTAGATTAAATGGAAGATCTTTTGTGTTAAGGGGTGGGATTTGGACCCATGTGTCCTTAAGTAGTGTAGGATTTTGCTGGATAATAAGCATTAGAGCCCTGCACTGCCATTGCACAATAGGTTACCCCTGACATGCTGACCTGAGGGCTTTTGGTGGTTTCCAAATTGCCACTCAAGTAGTCCACAAAACTTTGATAGAAAGAAAGAACCTTTACCTCAAAAAAATAAAAGAAAATACACATTTAAAAACAGCAGACACCTGGGATGCAGCTACAATGGAGTCTGATAGCAGAAATGTCTTAAGAGATCTAAAACATCAATAGTGAATGTCAAGTTTTGGCTCATCAGAATCAAAGACCAAAAGCTTCAAGAATCATGCAGAGGAAGGTCTGATGTAGAAAAGACAGAGATACCAGTTTCTCCACAAACAGCAAGTTGAAGAAACCATAATGATATTCAGCCATGAGATATGTTGCGTCTTGTTTAAGGGGTGCGGCCATGTTCATATACACGCCCCAATGTTCACAAAACACGTGGCTGGCTAGCAATATTTAAATACTCCAAACTTGATGAAAAGCAAGTTTCACACACATTGAAGCAGAAATACAAGTTTGGTTGAAGTTAAGTGGGTACAAAAAAGTAAATAACACTTTATCACAAAATAACTAGTGGATTGCACTGAACATCCCGAACTGATAAAATAAAATAAAAGATATTTGAGGGTGGATTCTTTCCTTGATATTCCTCATTGGTCAATTAGCTAGAGTCCTTTCAATAGCTGTCATACAGAAATTCCATAATACTTTACAACCCTCTGAGTCTCTTATACTATTCATAGCTGAAATAAAACTCACTGACAATATTATCAGAACGCTACAGCTGTCATATTAGGAGTGCTGAAGTGGATTATCTGTCCATTCCATTTTTGTGTGGCAGTCCACCCTCTCTCACTAATTTGTTAGGTTTTGAGATAAAGATCCACCAGAAACCAAATCGAGGGGCATTTAACTGAGAGAAATGAGAGACGCGACAGTACAGCATGAGCTGAGATTCATGGAGTCACAGCTTGTCAACACTCTTTCTCAGGCAAATACACTAGCTCACAAAACCAAGGCGTCGCATGCACTAGCGGTTTTCGAACATCTCTGACGGAGCCATGATTCTCAAGATATTTTTTGTGATCCCAACAGATATGAGTTATCATATAGGTCAATCTTATGTCAACATTTTTGCTGCAAGGCACTCTGCAGTGTTTCTGCAGAGTGCCTGTGAATGAAACAGAGCGTCTGTATAAAATACATGGATGTAGCTGTTGCCATTTCACCCACTGGTTTCTGAATTGTCTTTTTGAAGCCATGTGTTTTCCCTTATATTTGTGCCACCTTGTATTTTCTTGTAGCCAGAAAACATATGAAAAACCTAAATTTGGACGATGGGCTGGAGTTGAGGAAGAACATTAGCTAACGAGCAAGGTGCATTCTTAGCTAATGTTAGCATTGGGAATGTGAGCTAGCTAACAGGCCATTTAAAAATGTAAACTTACCAAACAAAATGGACAGCATAATCTTTTGACTGTCTGTTAGAAGAGTTGAATGCAGAACAAAACATTTTCAGTGATGAACTAAAGGCATTAGGAAAATTTAGCTTAGGCTACTGTCTCTAAACAACTCCTCTCAATGTGGACTGGGCAGCGCAAAAAAGTTCACTGTCATTTTTTAAATGCTCAGGTTGCCATAGCTACACATTCTATGCTAGCTAGTTGTTGCAACATAGCTATACCACCCGGATAGCAACCTGTCAGTCAAAAGGTAGTCAGACCCCATTTTATAGCCTTTCTTAGTCTAAATGGTACCATTATTTAAGAAGACCTGAAACTATTAAGACCATGACCTCAAGGGAAATAAATCAGGACAGAAATAGTTTTTCCTCCCATTTACCTCCATACATTGGGAATCTTTTTTGCAGCCAGCCTAGTGGCCATTAGGAAGAAGTGCACCTTAAGGCGCTTGCACATTGACTTCAACACTCAACGTCAGTGGTTGCTGCCTGGCACAGGTCTTTTGCTGATGAAGTTTGAGTTTCTATGGGTGGCGCTCTTTTCTTTGTCCATTCAGCCATGATGGTGCTAACACAGCTCTTCTTCCATCTATTCAAAACAAAGCAATGTTCCTGCTGTCAGAAAAGTGTTAAGTTTCTAAACTAGGCTACTAAGTATTTTATTCAGCTTACCCATGTTTCAGATATTTGGGAAGGTGCTGACTTCATAACACGACCCAAAGATTTCCATAAAATAACAACTGCACAATCTCAAACTTTATCTGTTAAAATTACAACCTCATTTATTTAATTAATTGAGTACCATTTCTAATTTTGGAGACTGACTTTAATCTCTCAACAATTCAAATTTGGGGATTCAACCCTGCCTCTGAAGTTGTGGTTGGCCAGTGATAGTGACACTCGGCTCCCTGGTGTATTTTTGTCTCCCTGTCTCTCCCTGGGCTGATATGCAGGGACAGCCCCTTATAAGTCAACCACTTATTCCAGGAAGTGACAGCTTGTGTAACGGCATTTTTTTTCCCTTTTTTTTTTTTTTTTGCCCCATGGGCAACAAGGAACAGATTACTATGAAAAGCCAACATGAAGTGGTCTGAGATTAACATGTTGAGGGTTGGCTGCAACGCTAAGACAAGAAGAGAGAGAAATTAAAGGGAAAACAGACCTAAAACAGAATTTCCATAGAAACACAAATAAACATACTAACACAAATGGGCCCTTTTCCAAAGCCAGAAACAAGAACATCAAGATGACATCAAAAGGCAGATCCTGGCGTCACTCTATAATCACTGAATGGGGAGCCAAGTTTGTGGCCACAGTGGCAGCAGCCAGGGTGATCGGACTGGGAAATACGGCTCATTTTCTTGAACCTTTAACAGAGCAACGAAGTAAACCTTTCATGAATGAAAAAGTCCAAACAAACATTCAACAAATCCACACAATGAGTCTCAGTGGATTGTCAGCGTAGCTGTTCCAGGTTTAGCATGCAATTTCCCTTTAAGGAAATCTACCGTTTGATCTGACCATGATAGACAAAAGCCATAGAGAATCCTGCACAACAATTCAGCATGAACTTTACTTTGCCTTCCATTTCCATATTCCTTTTTAATGTTTTACTCTGTCTGGATAAAGTCAATTACATGCTTTTTTTTTTTGCATGCAGCCTCAACTAAAACACACACTTAAACTCAGAAGAATCAGCTGAACCATGAACGTCTTATCCTGACCAAGCTTCAGAACAACACTCAAACTTCAGCAGCTTTAAGCTGCTTGCAGCAGTTGTGCTTCTTAGTGCTTATTTACCTTGAAATACATAATCCATACCAATGGAGCTGTTAAAAACAATTCTTTCGTACGGTAGTGAAAAGAACAGTGGATTCTCAGTTCTCTGTCCTTACCACAACCCACAGCATGCAATCACATTCTGCCTCTGGGTTGTATAGGATAGAGGAAGCATTCATTAAGCTCAGTTTGGATGCAAGGCCAGTTCTAATTGAGATTAATCTGCTATATTACTTAGTTGAAAATTGAGTGAAAGTGTATCCCACGGCTGAAACATTAGTCCGCAGAGTTTCTAAGATGAGACGAGCTTCCTGCCTGACTGAATTTCAGGTCCCTTAGGACACAAAGCCACCTGCCATACACAAGGTACACACCAATACCACTAAACACAATAATCAAACCATTAGATCTGATGATTGGAAGTAGTCAATAGACAATATGGAGTTAGTTGTTTAAATGACAGTGCCGAGTGAAGCATGCAAACTCTTCCCTCTGAAATATTGCGAGGCTTTTCTTAACATCTTCACCTCCATACATTGCTCTAACTGTCACTTTTGTTTGCAAGTCCTCCAGAATTAACAGTGCCTATAGTGTCTGCTTGCCCTCCCATCTTATTTGATGGTGGAAGTTTACCCACGCAACTGGTGCGCTTTGTGGGATTAAATCATAAGCAACCCAATCCTTTTAAAACAGCCTGGGACGTAGCAGAGGTTAAACCCAACTAAAGTCACTTGAGCCTCGCTTTTTAATGGAATAGAATTTATCCACATTTTTAAGCTGACAAAAATCTATATGGCTTAAAATCATAGTACAAATAACAAAACAAAATAAATCAAACTTACAAGCATAAATGTCTAATTTTTCCTCCATAATTACTGCTTGCCTTGTACCGCTATACATTAGAGGGGCAATAGTTTAATACTATTTATCACTTCGTCACTGTCTGTCCCTTAACAGCATATTTCTTTTCAAACAATTCACATTAACCCTTTCTGTGCTGCCTGCCCACATCACCTGTTGAAATTTACACAATCGATAAACTTGCGTCCGCGGCTGAAGACCTCAGCGGCGCACCATCAGATGACAATAAGCCTAAAAACAAACAAGACGCAGCCTTAACAGTCAAGTATCAACAACTCCCATGATTTAGTTCACAGACGGTGTGCGCTGCAGGTATGAACCATTTCAAAATAGCATTCCCGAAAAGCGCTCAGTCGTGCACTCACGCTCCAGAGAAGAAAGTGCGTCTGTCAGTCACTTACATTGGAGAATCAATTACAAAAACATCCACCAGATGACATGCGGCAGCCCCGCCGGAAACCGCCTTGATTGATCCAGAAAAATGTCGGCTTTGACACTAACAGACTCTCTACATAGGCTGCTTAAAAGTTATCTTTCAGGACGCTACTTCTCTCTACGGACCTGTTTGTTTCTCACATGATAGTTGCAGTCCGCCGACCCCGTGTTGTACACCAGCGTCAAGTCACATCGAACGAGAGAAACACAACTTCCGGTCAATACTTCAAAATCAAACAATTGACCGTTTAGTGTCAAAGCCAAGTGAAATTTGAGATAATATTTAGAGAAAATAAATTGCTCATGTTCTCATGCTCACATATTCAGGGTACAGCTGTCAATATTTTTTTATACAGTAAATAAGTACCCAAACAAAATAAACAACTATCCCTGTAATTAACAGAAATTGGTAAAATTTTCACTTGTTTTGTGATACTTATGAACTATTAGGAAAAAAATTAATTTAACTAAATGTAAATGTATATTTTAAACAGTTGAATGGAAAACAATCCACCGCATCTGTTTGTGGAGTAAGCGATGAGTTAATCCTTTGTGGGACACTTATATTTTGAAGGTAAAATCACCCATATCCGGTATTGTTGTGTCTATTCCCGTTACCTTGACACAGAGCTAATTTTGAAAAGGCGGTGCTTCCCAGCGCCCCTGGACATCCAATAGGAACCTGAACGTTCAAGTTGGGTCGGTGTAAATTTATCGTCTGTCAAGAGGGAATCCGATCTCAGCATTTCAACTCTCCAACGAAACCCGCAGAAAACACCGCCGACTGAACCATACCTTAAAGACAAGTACAATCCTATAATATATAATATCCCCATATAGGAACTCACTGTGTGCCTGTGGCACGCCACAGTGTTTTAAAATGACTTAGTGGAACTTTATGATGTCTTCTATCACTATAATGAGAGTGTTCCTGTAGGGAATTGTGTGGCACGTGTATGGGGGAAACTAATATACTCCCTAGATGGTTAATCTGAGATGTCAAAGGCTCCGATTATCTGTTTGAAATTGCAGTCTTGAAAAACCCATGAATGTACAAGTGATTTTAAAGGCTGTAATGTGAATATAACGTGATTGTTTTATATCTGTACAACTCTCAGCCCCACATTGATTTTTAATAAGGGTCAAATGTTGACATATAGGAATCTACATCTGAAATGTCATCTATAGGCCTATGTCAATAGCCACTGGGATAACAAGCTATTCCACTGGAGAGAGAGAGAATGACAATCAAGTCAGTGACATCTTGAACAGTTAAAATCTATTACAAAGACAAAGGCAGCTAGGGTACATCTGCAATGGATGAGAACTTTATAAATACATACATTATATATACAGAGGGGTGAGAAATTCAAGGGAAAACCAACATACAGTGTTGCAATAAGGTGTTGCGCCACCACCAGCCTCCAGAACAGCTTCAGTCCAGTACAATGTCTTTTTGTAAGAATGGTGTTCCATTCCTCCAGTAGACTACCACAGACTTGATGAATCTATGCCAAGGAGCATTGAAGCTGTTCTGGTAGCTTGTGGTGGCCCAACACCTTAGTCAGACACCTTATGTTGGTTTTAAATTGTCACCCGTCTGTACATCCTCAAAAAGGTATTAGCCCAGTTGCTGACAAAGGCAGGGAAGGTTTAGCTTAAATATGTGCAAGTGTATTTGCACTGGTCTGCTCTTCCGTAGCTGGGCCTGACCTTTGACCTCTCTGTGGAAGGGGGGCGAAAAGATAATTGTCCTACAGGAATCAATAAAACATCACATTATTATCAGTAATGAAGTATTCTAAAATTGTAACTAGGCAGGTTGCTAAACATTGTCAGTTTCCAATTCACTGGCTGTCTGGGAATGTGTCAGAATTGATCGAAAAATAAATGAAGAGCACACATTGATAACGTTCACTTTTAGTCCGGTAACAGCAAAACTGAAAAGTTTCAACACTGTCCACAGTGGATCTGGCTCTTAATGAGCTTATTATGACTTTATCATTTTTTACCTCATGTG
>OMKZ01035615.1:12762-26045 GCA_900302535.1 Neoniphon sammara | reverse complement strand
GCCTCTGAAGCCGGCCGCTACTCCTGCAGCCTGCAGGAGGAAGGGCTGGGGTACCTGAGTCCCGGGCCGAACCACACGCAGCGCTCGCCCAGCATCAGCGTGCACCTTGGCTCTGACCTTTGAACCTCTGACTACCTTTAACTCTCATCATCATGTGACCCTGTACCTGTGACCTGGAGCTCCAAGCCATGCCAATTGCAATAGACCACAAACTCATGAACGTACACTCCTCCTGTGTCCTCTGCAGCTCCCTTTCAGTGTCTTTCTCTCTCTGTACTGTAAACCAGCCTGACTACCCCGCCCTGTTCAGCCCTCCACAGCCCAGCTGCCTCCGCTCCACTTTTCCTGTCATCAAGAAGCTGGAAGTCTGGGTCAACACTTCCAGCTTCACTGAACTTCTAGTGCACTGCTGCCCTCAGATCATGCCAGGACAGACCTGCAGTTCCTTGCAGAGCAGCCTGTCATAAATGTGTGAGAAAATCAGCAGATGGTGCACCAAAACCCATAAAATTACTAAAAAAACTGTGTCGGAGAGGATTTGGAAAATGGAGTATTTTAATAGACATTTGTTGCCCCGCATGGCTTCTCCATACATCCATCCTTACCATGCCCCAATTTGTCAGTGGGCAGATATTGAGTACGTATGAATGTGCTTGAGTGTGTATTCTGTATGTGTGTATGTACAACTGTTTTTAGAATAAAGGCTGCTGATTTGATGATTTGATGAACAAGGTATGATTCTCTTAAATGAAACTAGTGTTTCCTGTGCATTTTTTAAAATAATGGATCCCTTCCCATAGCAATACAAGTCCCCTCTGCTATTCAGCATTTTCCATCTTTTGGAGAGTTTGGACAACCTCCTCTGTTCACACTCCTGCTATTGTGTGAACTGTTAAAGCAACACTTCTCACAAAATCTGCATTCTTCCCAAAAATAGAGTAATAACCACTAAAATGATCAACCATGATGATGATAATAATGGGTTCTTTGTGTTTACAATCGGACAGTATTGTTATGATGTGGAAGCAATATTTGTGTCCTTCCCTCTGGCTCCTCTTGCACCTTTTCCGAGTCGCTGCATCTCCGATGGCAAAAGAAAAATCCAGGTTCTTGCAAATGACAAGAACTTCTTTTTGATTTAGGGAGGATGTGTGAATGATGTGTGAGGTGTTGAATTTTGCACTTGAAAGAGGGAGAAAGTTGTATTTTAATTGTGGGTATTTTCTTATAAAAACAGAGTCTTGACTCTGAACTGTGGTATTTTCCCGTGAGAAAGAGCTGTGTTTTGTTCCTCTGTATCAGTTCCTGCAGTGTTTAAAGGACACAAGTAAAAACCGCAAACGTGAATGACTCTGGCATACAGCCACAGTTGCTAAAAGTTTGCCCCATGAACCGCAGTCCACTCCTAACCTTAACCTACTTACACAAATCTAAAAGAATTGGATGCATTTGAGTAACGTTATGTAGACTCCACCAGGCTTCACCAAGTGACCGATTAGTGAAAGACCAAATTTAATGATAACAGTTAAGACTTTTAAGAATTTTTCTGAAGTGGGAAGGAGTGTGAGGCAGCAAGACGTCTTGACTCTCTCCTCCATTCTGATCCAAACGCCCATTTCAGATGTTAGTGCTTAAAGTGATGTGTTTCCCGAGTCCTTTCATCTTGTTCATTCTGTCACAGAACATGGTGGTATTCAACTGTACTGAAAAAGAAATTAAAAACTTCACCCATCCGGTGCATTCGGTGTCCTCAAGTATTCACCCTGCCCCACCCTTATGTATAAAAAAAAAAAGTTGTATTCTCTTGTTATGTGTATTAGAGCTGTTCAGTGTCCATAGTGTGGTGGGACAGTAACAATCATCCTGTTTCTGTATGTGGGTTTACAGAGTGTGAAAGGGTAAGCTCTCACTGTACATCATACTGTTGTTGTACTAAAGTTGGTTTATTTTGGCCTTTTTTTTTTTTTTTTGTCTGAAGATAACTCATTGCTAGAGCTTCTTTCTGGGAATAAAGTGTTTCTATATTTCACTCCTGTTTGTTGGGTGGTTATTTTGTCTGTGTCTCAGCCAGAGCATCTCCACAGTGTCTAGAAACTGCACAGGCAGATGTCCAGGTAACCCTAAAAAAATCTGTTTTAATGATCAGATTATGATAATGCATTATTTATTAAATAAGCAGGATTGCAAAACAAAACCCTGTTTTTGGTTGTTTTATAACCAGTCATCAACATGACTAACTGAATTAAATTTTCAAAAATGACATTGAGCTCAACTATTTTACAGATTCAATTTTTATCTTATATACCATCTTTTATCACCATACTCTTCTCCACAGTTATTTCTGGCCAACTTTCTACTTCAGCTTTGTGAGATACCTACTCATGTTTAATTATACTTTATTTTCCTTGACTATGCAGTCCCATTTTAACTTAATTTTACTCTTATTTATTTAATGTCCATAAGTCATGCTCGATTGCACTTTATATTACATATTATATTACGTTATATTACATTGCACTGTAGCAGCTGCTACTCGGCTACCTTGTTTACTTATTTTTTATATTTTTGATACTTTTATATTGTGATGTTATCGTGTTTTTCTTTATACTTAACTTTTATTATTATTATACCATGCACCATTCACATTTCGTTCCTTACGTACAATGTATACATTGTACGTAAATGAATTATTGTCGTCAGTGAATTATTGTCATGCCACTATAGTGGCATGACAATAAAACATCTTGAACATGTCTCTATTACGTATTGAGTGGGAAATCTTAAATAGAGAATACCTGATCTACCAAGACTACAAAAATGTATCATTTATTGCCATAAATATTCAACATTTATTCAGCGATAATTTAGAGTGACTTTATACTGTACCATTACATGTGACATTAAATTGAGCATCCACAGATGCTACTGGCAATGTAAGTTCTTTGGTATTAGCATGTGTTCCTATGCATCAATTCTGAGTCTGTCCAGTAGATGGCGATACACGTCAGAACGTGTAGATTTGCGAACGGGCTTCGTTGCGTCACTTCCTCCTCCTCGCCCTTGGCAGCAGCATTATCCTCGCCTGAAGCTCTGAGGGAAAACACATGGCTAAACTCAGCAAAGAGACGAAACAGCGGCTGCAGCAGCTCTTCCAATGCGGCCAATTCGTCATCCGGTGGGGCTTCATCCCTACGGTGCTATACCTGGGTTAGTATTTGAACCGAGGGACACGGAGAGCGGCTAGCTGAGCAAACGTGCCTCGCTAGCCAGTTAGCTTAGCATATCAGCCACCGACGTTATGCTAACGTTAGCCTTGCTAATTGGTGTTAACGGCTGGCTGGTTGTTACTCATTTTACATATCACGACTGATGAATGCGCTACGAAGGTGAAAAGTAAATGTAATGAGCCCAACAGTAACAATACAGTATGGTAACTTTGCTCAATATTTAGCCTCTTAAGAAAGTGCGTGTGCTCAGAGGGAACAAGCACATAAAACCTCTACCTCAGGGATCATTCAAAGTTGTGTGTTTAGTTCTGTATTATTTAAGTGGTGTACCAAAAGAATGCGAGCACTGTCCAAGCTCCAGTTGGGTCACTTAGGACTCGGAAGTATGAAGAGACTTCTGTTGTTTTGGGGAAATGATGCTCCATGTTGACGTCATCTGCTCAGCGGGAAAGTGACTTTGGGTGAAAGTATGAATTGAAACAGTGAAAATAAGCGGCCGTGGTGAGAGTTATCAGTGGAATTCACACGTGGATTGTAGGCTACTGTCACTGATTTATAATAAAAGCAAGTATATTGTTCATCACTTATCATAGTGTAAAGTCTCCTTCTGAAGGTTTATTGTGAAACACCTTTAGCTGACAATGTGAGATTGTGCTACTGCCCATCAGGTGTGTGTATGTCAGATTATTGTAATTTGTTTTGAAATTCCATAATGTTTTCTTGCTCTCCTAAGATCTATTCAGGTGTTGTTGTGATCACAGAAAATACATTGTAAATTATTTCAGTAAGGAAATCTTAGTCTTTGAGTTATCATAGTGGTATCTCCTGGTCAGTTAGCATTAAAACTATTCACCCTCTGACTGAGTGCTGGATGTGTTTTGGATATGGGGAAGTTAGGTTCTTGCAGGACTTTTGCTTGTGTGACGTCACACCCTGTGGAGTTGCCCCGTCAGTGAATCTTCTCGGCCTTCAGCATATTGGAAACACCAGTGCTGATGTCATGTTTTCTAAATGTTTTGATTTCCTTTCCTGTCTCCCCCATCTTTACCTGCCTTGTTGTCTTTCATCCCATTTACTTCTTCAAGGCAGAACTTCACTTTATTGGGCAGACTTGGGATGCATGTTTGAGGTAAAGTTAGTAGGTTTTGAATACCTGTGGAACACAAAGTGGATCAGGTATTTTTTGGAGATTACCGCTCTCTGAAAATTGAGGAAGTAATAATGTAATGCTATTTTTTGTCTTTTGGGAAACCCACAGGCCACTTAAGAAATCTTTTCCATAATGAGTGATGCGGTCCATTACTTATGAATGAACCCAGCAAGGGCAGTGGGTTAGGGTGAATATGTGTGTTTGTATTTTGGGAAGATAATTAGAACTAAACATGAAGTTGATAAGTGCAGTCAATAGATTGCAGATTTCTGCCAAGCGTGTGTGGGAACACACACCACATGTTGACAGATTACATCAGCCTCTGACACTTTTTATGGTGGTGTTCTCCCGAATTTCTGTTTGATGTTCTGTTGACGTTCTTCACCAGCAGTTTGTTTTATAAGCTCACCCCGAAAACACAGGGCATTTCCTGTATTTTTTCACCCATGATCACAGCGAGAATGGCCACTATAGGATAAAAAAAAGCTTATTAGGCTGATAGGTCCAGTAGAGAGAGAGAGTGAGCTAGACAATGAATGGAGTGAGAAAGGGAGGTAGCGACCCAGTAAGGAGAGAGCACCTGGTCAAGTGAGCTAGACAATGAATGGGATGAGGGAGCAAACTCATACAGTCATAACTGCACACAAAAAATTTTAGGCTGATAGGCCAAGTAGTTTCCAAGATTAGCTGTGGACAGACAGACACATCTGACCAAATGCATGATCTCCTGGTGGAGATAATACCTGTGCCAGATTTCAGACACTTTCAGACAAAGCTGTTAAATAAAACTGTTGGGTTTTCTTTGCTGGGGGATGTTGCATGTTTGCTAACAGCAGTCCACCAATTAATGGTGATGCGTCAAAATAGATCAAAACATTTGCTCAGATATGCTCTTCTGTTGTCTTCCTGCAACAACTCACCTCCAGTGAGATTTTCAGAGCGAGACTTCTCCTTGAGTGAGACTTCACACATGTATCTCCGAAGGGATTCTTTCCATAATGTGAGATTCTTAAAATAACAATCTGAGGCTGTCAGTGCCAATAACAAACTCTTTTAGTGGACATACTTTGACATAGACAAATGCCCCTTTGGATTACATTGCAGCTGTTTCGTGGTTGCTGGTTAAAGTGTTCTCGCTCAGTATTGGACAATACCCAAAAATTTTCCCCCAGCCAGTAATATTTTTTTTTAAATGTTTGTAATACCGGAATTATCCTTGAAGCGTCAGCTACATCGGCTCCTTGATTAGATATAGCCTCAGTAAGCCTGAATATTCTTTATAGGTCCTGGAATTCTTCTGTATTAAAGTGTTTTGTTTTAGTAGTTTATTATATTATTCAGATTCCAGATCAAGTATTTGCGTAGTGACAAATTATGTTTATAAACTAGTTACCAGGAAAGTAACGCGTGTTTGTGAAAGTTAGATAACCTGACAGGAATTTTGACAGCATCTGAGGAAAGAATTCTGCACCAACAAAATGTGGATTTGGATTGTAGGAAATTCCCCCAAGTGAAGTCCGCATGATTGCAGACTTAGGGAAAGCATTCATTAAGGGCTCAAAAAGTCCATGAGAGAGCCCTCAGGCACTCATCAGTTTCACAGAGGGATTTTACAGCCCTGAACATTAACCACATGAATGGCAACTGTGGCAAATAACTAAAAGGAAATAATGATGATTAAAAAACAAACAAACAGTGAAATGGAAATAGTTACTCCTACTTAATGCATTTCATGAGCTTTCCAGGTCCCATTAAATTTTGAACAAAGTATTCATAATATGAGTGTTTTTTGCGCATGCTTGCCAAAGCACAGATCTTGACTAATATTGATAGACTCTTTCCTTTACTTGGATGCACTTAAAGGTACTTTGACAGTTTTCATTTCAGGCATTTGTTTTTCGTGATCATACTATCACACATTTACACCCTTTGGTTTAAGTGAACAATGTTAACGGGTTATTTTAAACAAGCTAGAAAATATTTCCCTCAGAGTTGTAAGTGTCTGAGGACTTTTGCAGAAGTTGGATTGGTGTCCTTAAATTCTATTTTGTGTTTCTGATTTACAGGTTTCAAACGAGGAGCGGATCCGGGTATGCCTGAACCTACAATCTTGAGGTATGTACAGATGTGCAGGGACGCAAGCTCTGAAACTTAGCTTTGCAGCATGTAAAAGACTATGCATGTTAATATGCAGGTTAAGAATGCACTCAAAATGGTGTGAAATGTGATACTAAAAGGTGGTTTTCACAGCTAAACACTATGATGAAATGCTTTCTGTGGATGTGGAGTGTGTGGCCAACTGTTGTTGCGGCCTATTAGAGTGAGTTGTAGCAGAATCAGGATCGAATCCTAAATTCCCAGTATTGTGCAGCATGCGATAGGGCTGAATGATAATTGTCAAAATGAAAAATATTCTTAGGTACTGTGAAAACAGTTCTTAATTGTGGCAGTTCTTCTCAAAATTAACATTTTATCGCACATTTTGCGTCCTATCATCATTTCGACTATCTCAAATTATAACAGGCTTACACAGTGAAACAAAACAAATCTAGTAGTTTCAGGTAGTACTAGTGGTGACAGCAAATTGTCTGTGCTAACATACCAAAAATCACTGCAGATCCACACCAAATGTTAGTTTGGATAGCACCATTAATCTGGAAGTTTTATGTTGGTCTTGTATGAGTGGCACACTGTAGAAGTGTGCCCTACTTCTGCATTTTGAACAGTGGGAGCTTTGTGTATTTCCTGTTTGATACTGATTGAAAAGCTCTTCTTTATTCACAAAATGTAAGGTAGTATATCAATATGTAACAATGTAAATATAATGGGCACTACATACTTGGATGTTCCTTTACACCATCAGTAAATCCAAATGGATCTTGGTGGGCCAAACCTCAGGCTGCAAACAGAAACTGTGTCTCTATATTGATCATTGGGGATTCCATCATCAGGAGTATCCGTTTCTTTAACGCAGCTACACACTTTTTTCCTGGAGCCATGGCCCCTGGCATCCTGGATAAACTCCAGGGTCTACTGCCCTCATGCCTGACCTCTATCACAAGGATAATAGTTCATGTGGGGACAAATGGTGCAGCCCATCACTAGTCTGAGCTTGCCAAAAATGATTTTGCGGTGTTGTGGAGTTGGCCGCTCTAGTAGAATCCTTCGCCTTCATACTTGGTTCCAGTCCGTCACCAGGACTCACAACATAGGCTTTATTGACTATTTTAATCTGTTTTGGGACCAGTTTTTTTGGGATCCACTCCAACAAGTGGGGTAGCTGAATGCTATTGACGATTGTACAGCAAGAAGCACAGTCCTACCCATGTCAGTGACTGTTTACACAACAAACACACACCGATCCTCCATCTTCCTCTATGGTACAACCTCAGTGTACTGTTTGCCACAAGAGCTCCCCCCACGGGTCCCTCCTGGCCTGGAAGGGCGATGGAGTGGCTGCTCCATTTAGAGAAGTATATCAATGCAAACAGAAACCTTTACACGATTTCACCTCTTGCACAAATTAGTAAGAAAATGCCCAAGTATGATGTTTAGGACAGTGTGTGTGACAGAGGAAGAGATCGTGTGTTGGTAAACGCAATTGTTGGTTATCGGCTGTGCTGTGGGATGCCAACATGAAACTGTGGCGGGGCAAATTAAACTGTGGCAGCCTGCCAGTTTAATACATTAATGGGAAACCCTGCAGACTCAGATCAGCCAAATATCGTCTTGATATTGGCAGAGGCATCGGCGATTGGTGATCACTCTGAACATCATCGGTCCCTAAGATCATTGTCTATTGGCACAGCCCTATCACATACAAAACCCTTAATGGCTTAGGTTCACTTTACAACACCTTAAGAGCCCTCAGATCATCTGGAGCAGGTTTACTAACAGTTTATCGAGCCAGAACATGATCATTCAGATGTTATGCTGCCTTTAGCTGGAACAAACCTCGCAAAGGACCTCAGATAAGCCCTGACCTTGGCCACCTTTAAATCCCAGTTAAAAACATTTATTTACCACTCATGATAGGTAACTATTTGTACTTTATACCCTATGACTATTTATTTATTTTTTTGAATAAACCTTGTGTGTTTAGCTATTATGCTCATCACGATACTGAAATTTCAACTTCAATACTTCAATGGAAACTTACTTGCATTCATCCAGGAACTTTGTTGTTTATTCTTGGCTTCCTGTGTTTACCACTCAGTCGATACTTTTATAAAATGCAAAACAACAGTGGCATAAATACACTTAAAATTTTGTATGCATATAGCATGTGTAGTTTTTATGCCACTAGAAGTGCTTGAATGATATGGATGATAGCATTGACTTTCCAGTTTGAGCTAGATTCACATTAAAGCTAACCCTTCCCTGAAGCACCTCTTGCAAACAGGCTTCGTTGGGTCTTTGGGTTTTCCATGGTTGTCTGCTTCAAACCCAAAATATTTCCAGATTGCACTTGTGGTGTTTTCCTTCTCAATTAACACTGGCTCTGAACCTCCCACTGCCTTCATGTTAGCCAAACACGCACAGTTAGGTCTCGCGATGTGCAGTGTGGTATGCATCAATTTGTGATAAACAGAGAGCAAAATGATGGATTGGTACCATCTTAAAAATTTCACTATGGATACTTATTGATACAATATTTTTGGACAACAATGTTTGACCACCATGTCTACATGTTCTACATGCTTATTTGCACACCATTCATTGTTATTTTATTCCTCTTTGATGTTAATCTATGACATTGTATTTTCTTGGTTTTAGACCAGTTCTCCCTTATGCTTGAGTTCAGTCTGTTTTCATAATTTAAAATCTGTTTTCTTTTTATGTGAAGCACCTTGAATCTACCTCTGTATGAAATGTGCTATACAAATAAATTGACTTGACTCTGACATCCTTACAAATCTATTGATTTTCAATTATCCAAAGCTTAGGTTTCTCACATGCTATACCTGGCTTATTATCTTCAACTTGAAAATAGTGTAATTTCTAGGTACAGTTCACTATATAATTTGTACAGATAGCAGTTTTTGGCACATTGCTTTTTGATTGTGTATCATTGTCACTGTAATTACATATTCAGTGAATCAAACATTGGGCTGTGTAAACAGCCTGAGTGTCAGTTCGCTGGTTTAACTGTTCACCTTCCTCTTTCTCCTAGTTTGCTTTGGGGCTGAGGAAGACCTCCACACAGCCACTCACCTCCCCTCATCAAGTCACATGATCTCGCCCATCATCAGCTGGGAAATGGACATTGTTTCTCCCTTTTCTGCCCACAAGTTCCGAGAGTATATTTATTTGTGGCCATAATGTGTAAGGCTACTTTATACACAGACGTGTAGATTGTCTAACAGTTGGTCTCAGTCTTGTTTAGACAGAGGACTTTTGGATCTGCAAGCTGGAGTCCAGACTTTTCCTTTGTACCTGAAAATGTTCAGCATTGAGTTGACTGTAATTTTCTGTCTGATGTGTTGATTGGGTGTTGTCTTTGCATATGCCATCAAATGATGTTTTTTTGTCAATAAGTTCTGTAAGTTGTAAATGAAACGTCTGACAATAAATCCTAAAAGAAATTTAGAAGTTTCACTCTCATTATGTTGTTAATTTATGTAGGTTCAATTTTGAATGTCATTTGTCATTTAAAAACCAGGAATCAGATAGATGCTGTCTAAATATAATCTGAACTGAAAGAAGGTCAAAAGGGGTTGAATAAATTGTAAAACTCACAGGAGATTACATTAGAACTTTGTCTAAATGTAAACATATACAGGTCTGAAATGTCTGGTCATAGAATTTGATAATTTTTCTTGTCTTGACCGATTGCAACTGTCAGAGTATAGAATTTTTGTTTGATTCCAATCCCAATATGCATAAAATATGACAATTTATTTTATTTAAGTGTAATAAGTTGTCATTTCCCATTTTGCATAATCTTCAGCTTAAGAGTGAAATTGTCGATTGGACAGTCATCCTGTTTTGCTGCCCAACCATCATCTGCATATATAAAACTGACCAAAATCCTTATCTAATAAAGATGTTAAGATGTGGAAAAAAGAAATTGTAGGAATCCTGTTAATGATGAAGACAAAAGCAGTGAGATAAGTTTTTCAGTAAACATTTTTTTTTTATTTTCACATGAGAAAAATCTTTTGCCAGTACTATGTATAAAAGCAGTCTTAACAAAATAGATCATACAATTGCTTATTTAAAAAATTTCATTACAAATAGTACATCTTAAAAAAATAGATTTTCCTCTCAATAAGTTAATGAGGCATATGATTAATAAATAAGAAATGCATCATATATAGAAATATAAATAAGTTGAATAAATTAAGCATTAGTGGGTGATAAAGCCCTTAGGCCAACAAGATCCTGTAGATCTACTATACCTGCACAGATAGATTCAAAACAGTCTCTGTCAGCACACTGAGGGTCTTAGGCACCAAACCAATCATTTGTTCTTGTAAAACAAGAGAGCTTGACTTCATTTTTCTCCCATAAATCTGCGAACACGTCTGTGAAAACAGAACTCTGAAAGAAACATTGCATTACTTGAAAAATTAATCCTATTAGTTTTAGGCCATGTGGTCATAACTCATTCAAGTAATTTCATCTTTGTACTGGAATTTGCAGCCATAGTAGGTAATTGCCGAGAAGATTATCGGCCACACTTCCCCTGAGCATCACCTTTCTAGCTACTGCACACTTGCCATCTACTGAGCATCTCCTTTCTAGCCACTGCATTCTTGGCATCTTTAAGGAACGAGTGCAGCCGGCGCAGGATGCTGTGTGCAGTCATCTTTCTGTGTAAACTGTCGGGGTTGTCCAGTTCCTTCAGTAGCTGCTGCTCCTGGCTGCTGACCAGCTCTTGTACCCGCTCAGGGTGCTTCATCTGAGGGGCAGAGGGGAAGAAAGCTGGCTTTAGAAGACAAATTACTGGTTTAATGTGATGGTGTGACCATACCTGGCTGCTAGAAAACGTGTGTATCGTGTTTTACAGAAGTCCAGGCCCACAATAAGAGATGGCCTTAATGTGGTTGCTTGTGACCCATGTGTGCAAGTTCTCCAACTTCTGATTAGAAGGTACTGAATGTGAAAGATCTCAAACACACCTTTCCTTTGATCAGATTGATTAGGCTTTCACTGTAGAGCTTAACCTCAGGGAGGATTGAGTTGCTGGGGTACTCCTTCTCCACATGCTTCAGAAGAACCCTGTACTTCTGCAGACCCTGGACCAGTCTGTGGAGACAGGACTCCTGGAAAGAGGAGAGGAAAGCACTGTCACACATCTGGATGGAAACGTCACAATCAATCTGAAAGGCATAATCCTGAGCCCTCAATCCATGATTCTAGTCTTCGGCAGACTGGTGTTGTATTTCCTTGATCAATATATCAGTTTAGCAGGCTGCATCAGAGAAAATGGAGTCACTAAAGAGATACCTTGCTGAAGCTGAGGCTAGGGCAGCCTGCTGGGGGTGAGGGGATTTCGTAATGTTCCAGCAGGTTATATTTCACAGTTCTTTGAAATTCCTCTTCAAACTGAAAAGGAAAAATAACATTTGTGAAAATCAATGCCAGCAATAGCAGACTGCTATAGCAATTAGATAGATAGATAGATAGATAGATAGATAGATAGATAGATAGATAGATAGATAGATAGATAGATAGATAGATGTACTTTATTGATCCCAAGCTGGGAAATTCTTGTGTTACAGAAACAGGAGACATAAAAATGAAATTAAAAAGAATAAAATTAAAAAGAAAAAATACACAGATATATACAATATACAATAATATACAATAAGGACTATATACAGTAAAAAATATAAACATCTAAACATCTAACAATATGGAATGTAATTACTTATTGATATTTGAATATTTTAAAATCAAGCAAGAGCTGAACACTGTTTTGCCTCTGCAACACTAAAACAGCTGCATTTGCCATCATATGACCTAAAAAAATTGTAATATCCTCTATTAAATGCACTTAAGAAGGATCCTATATAAATACATCAAAGCAGTTCTTTATACCACCATGCATTATTATAGAAGAATTAAACATCCTATCATAGACCCCTATTATAGAGGATATAAAATACTATAAAATATTATCAGGTTAGTATAAATTCACTTTAAAATACGATTCAACTATAGGGCCCTAGTGGAATATTAAAGGGGTGTTGCTGCAAAACCATATGACATTAATAAAGGTTCCACAGGGTCACCATGAACGTACTGATTACCACACAAACATCATAGGTAGGTCTATGAGAATATTACAGAAATATTAGGGTGATAATTATGTGATGCTAAGCTCTCACCTCCTTCTCGTGGCGTTTGGTTACCGCGATGATGGTGTCCCAAACCGGGGATTTGCTCAGCAGGTCAGCGCACCGCTCGTCCTGCAGCTCCTCACCTGAAGGTTCACCTGACGTACTCTCGGTGGGTGCGTCACCCACGGGGCTGCCGGTAACCCACCGGGCCAGGACTGCCAGCATCACTGCAGAGAGCAAGTAAGCATCTGTACGGGAAGCAAGAAAGAGCACGGTGAGTGAAGGAGGGACAGATGCAGGATAAATAAATAGTTAGAGCGGAGTCACTTACTCAGAGTGGACGGCATGTTGCGCTGCAGTTTCGTCAACCACTTGTTGACTTGACGTGTATCCAGTGATGCTGAAGGCTGCCAGCGCAGACTGAGTTGCCATCTCGTTGATGAGCTGTCATTTTATATTCTTCAGGATGGAGGGATTTCCCGTCAACCCCCACGTCCCGGTGGGGGGGTGAGGGGGGCACCCCAACCCCCGCAACCTGTCCCTATCCCGACACACACACACACACACGCACACACACACACACACACACACACACACACACACTCTTACCACACACTC